>VZTB01018223.1:158595-172284 GCA_013397245.1 Thryothorus ludovicianus
AAGGGAAGGGAAGGGAAGGGAAGGGAAGGGAAGGGAAGGGAGTGACTGTTCCTCTGGTAGCTCATGTGAGTCCTCAGTGCTGGGGAATGTGGGAATGGGTGGTCTGAAAGCCCTGAGCCAGCCCTGCTGCCTGTGCTGGCCAGAACTGCCTTACAGGACCCAGCAGTGCTTGATGTTTGCTCACACCAACGAGCTGCAGGACAACTCAGCTGCACAGTGGAGGTTGGGGCAAATTTACCATATTCACAAAATGTGAGATGTTGGCGTGTCAGAGGGAGGATTGGATGGTTAAATGCTATGAGGAATTGCAATTTTTTTGCTCTTTTTATTCCTTTGTTATTATTTCAACTATTGTTGAAATATGTTGACTTGCTTGTTTATTCTTCAGCTTTGCCTGTAACATGTGAATTTATAGAATAAATAGTTTACTGTGCTTCCTCTGAAATTATACTGTATAACATTACTGGTCTATTCATGTGTTTTCTGGTGAATTTGAAAATCTTCCATCATTGGCACAAATAAAAAATTAATCTTCCTGGTTTATTATAGATTAATTGAATAATTAAGAAGCCACTCTTAATTACTGTCCCAAGGAGTTATAGAAATTACATATCTAAGAGTGCTACTGAGGAAATATTTATATTAAATTTCTTTAAATAGAACTATGCAAATTGTGTACTGCCAGATGTTTCTGCCACGTCTTATTTGAAAGAATTTTTTTTGTTAGTATAGCTGCATGTTAAAATTTGTAAAAGTGCTTAACTGATATAAGGATGAGATTTATGGTTAGATACTAAACAGTGCTTAGCTATAAGCTTAAATATACTTGAATATATGTAGTCAAGCTCATAGGGTGCCACTTTGTGGAAATGGCTAAATTTACCATGTTGTTCCTGTTTCTCCACTGAGTTTCAGAAACTAAGAAATTACCCTGAAAGCTCAAGCCATGCTTAGAGTATTTCTTGCACGCATACATTTAGCCTAACAGAAAATGAAATTGTATTTCTTTTTTGTTATGTTTTTGACACTGTGTTAATGTGGGTTAGGTTTGATGGAGGGGACGTGCAGTAGTATTATCTGGCAAGGAAGAAGACTCATTTTACAGGGAGATAGGATTTTTCAAAAGCTTATACAGGTCTACAGTGTTTGTAGGCAAAGCAATGACAACTGAAAATCAGTGGCAGTTAGCTATAGGATAATCAGAATAAGCCAGGATCACGAGCAGTGTCAGCAATCAGACCGTGAGGCAGGTTATGATGGGGTAAGAATGGCAGTGGGGGTGTTGACAGAGGAATTCTGTAGCTAAAGAGATTACATAAATGACAGTGGGTATGAGGAACAGCCTACAGTCATTAGCATATGTAATTTCATCTCCTCTGGAGATACTCAAAAGCCGTCTGGATGCAATCCCAAGTAATGTGCTCTTGGGGACCCTGCTTGAGTAGGGGGTTTGGACCAGGTGACCTCCAGTGCACCCTTCCAACCTTAAGCATTCTGTGATTCTGTAATTTTGTGATTATGGCAGACACCTTTACTTTAAGGTGTTTATGCCCTCTCAACCCATAAGATACACCCCTGTCTTACAGCCTGCACTCATGGCATGAGGGATCGAAGGACATCCCTCTTGGTGTATCAAGGCTTTTCAGAGAAAAACGATGTCTCTACAGAAGGTCAGTTTTCTGCTGCTGGGATCTTCTGTTTATCTTCTTCTGCTGTGCCCACCATATTGACTTCTGAATTTGCCTTTTTTCCTGCCAAACTGCCATAACCACAGCTCACTTTCCTGCTTTCTCAGACTACTCACTTGTTTTACAGCCTCTGTTCCATCCTGTGCTGGTCACTGTGCCCTTAGGCATGGGGACTCAGAGATAGTTTTCTTCATGCCTCCCCAGGTAGTTGCTCCGTGAAGCTTAGAGACATCATTCTCTCTTCTTTGATTTATAATTGTCTTAAGCATACTGTTATTGCATTATGTTTCCTGTGCTTTGGTCTTTGCATTGCGCTGGCTCAGCAGTTCATTAGTTGAAATTAGTTCATTCTCTTACAGACCTCAGATGTGCTAAGGCCTAGCATTTATGCTTGCTCAGCAACTGTGCTAATCCCTGTCTAGCTGTAAGTAAGGTTAAATATAATTTTGCAGAGTTTAGCAAAAATTGTACTATGAAGTGGCCACCCCTCCCCTTTTTTGTTAAAGTGGTTAGCGAGGCACTGGATCTTGGTTTTGTTTAGCAGGCCTTTCTTCTCCAACAGCAAATTATGCTGGGGCATTTTGGCCTCTGGTGAGGGCTCCTGTTTTTCCCTTTGCCAAGTTGAATTTTCCCTTACACACCGTTGCATGCATTTGTGGCTCCAGACCCTGCTCTGGTGACTGTTTTTCTGCTACGTAAAGTAATTGCCAGTGCAAAAACTTGAAACTGACCTCAGGTTTGGCTCAAAAATTTCAGATTTCCTGGCCATGATGAGCATCTCCATCACAAAGATACAGATGTGTTCATTTTACTTGGGATAATTTCTAGCTCTACAAATAACATATTTTTTTATTAATGCCTGGGGCAACTTAAGCAGGAAATATGGTGAATGTCCATACCCATATTATTTTTTTCTTTTGAACTAAAGGAAATGATACTGTATTTCCCATATGGCTTAGCAGCACACAATTCTATAATAAGGTAGGACTGTCTCCCATTTTTTTTCAGGGAGTAATACTCAGTGTCACCAGCCATTAGGGCTATATTCATACTCAGGGTCTAGATCTTCTATCAGTAGGCATGTTTCCTCTGTGACCTTATTTGAGATCTCTGAGCTCTGGAAAGAATATTTGAACATTTGTGGTTAATGTTCCTGGGTGCTGGTTCTAGGGAGCTCCCCCGAGCTGGAGGTTTCCAAAATGGGTAGGCAAAGCACTTTACCCCACGTTTCCAAATTCTCCTTGGGGCCAGGCACCACTGTCGTTTTCACTGCAGCACTTTGTAGGTGCTTAGTCCTTCATTAGGTTGAAAAATCAATTATTAGCTTTCTACTTGTACCCTCCCTTGTAAGTTTTCCTATAATTTAATTTACACTTACTATGTCTTGAGCCAAAAATTATTTCATTTGATTTATTTCATTTGATGCTTGTGCTTCCATTCCTTTCAGCTGATGCCTACAGGAGTCTTCTCAGTCATTGTTTATTTGGAATTCTCAAATTCCAATGTCAGATCACTTCTGTGATTTATTCAGTTTTTCTGAATTTTAGTTGCTGCTGTTGGTATGAGGGTGCCCAGAAGTGGAACAGAACCTTTAGGTGCATTTGCTGTTTACTGCAGTGTAGTATGGGATTTCATACTCCTCAAAATTCTGGGTTTGTGTCTTGCAAACTTTTAATATCATTCAGTACTAGCTTTCTTTCTACATTTCTGCATACAAATTACTTTTTTTTTTTTCTCACACCACTGAGTGCTTATGTATTTATTTCCTGTGGGTTGGTGTTTTGTTTCCCATTTTTAATAGCTTGAATTTATTTTTAGCTTTTGTTTTGCCAACTAAGTATTATTTCAGAAATCTCAGCTCTTACAGCAGGTGCAGCATTTATTACTGTACATCTGATGCTACAGTAGTTTAAATATTTGGATGATCTGGAGGAAAGGCTAACAGCAGAATCTTTGTTTATATTGACACAACTGGGTTTTTTTTCCTCTCTCTTGAGGCTGTTTTAGCAATATTGCAGTAAATATTATGTACAAGAAAAAAAAATATAGTGCTGGATCATTTTCTAGAACAGCTTTTTGTTTGGGTTTTTTTGTTTGCTTCTGTGGCCCAGGATGGTTGGGACCCACAGGTGCTTCAGAAGGCTGGATTTGCATGTCACCTTAGTTATTGGAGAATACAGAAATATGCAACTGCTCTCTGTGGTGTAAGGTAATGCTCCTTGCATTATACCTATCTGAATTAATTAATTCCACTGGTGAAAGGAAGGAGTCAAGTTGAATGTCCTGTCAGATGCCATGTCATTGTTCTCAGTCCTGTGAATAGCATAGCCTTTTGGGCTAAGTTCCCTTCAAACTGACATCTTCGTGTGACAGTGCATAGAATTCAAAACCAGTAATAAATGATCCTGTAAGTTGATTTTATTGAATAGGCTTGCCATGGGCAGGAATTGTTCCTGAATCTTTATTACCTGAAATATTTGAGGTCTAAATTAGCAAAATGTTAGGAAGAGTGCCTGTGGTTTGCATTTTAATGTGAGAGTGAATATAACCTGCTAGTTTGATTTGATTTTTAATTATCTTTTTAAGTCTGAAAAATCATAGAATCATGGCATGTCAAGGAGTTGGAATGGGCCTTAGAGATCATGATCTCACCCCCTCCTGCCATGGGCAGGGACAACTCCCACTAGACCAGGTTGCTCAAGGTCTCATCCAACCTGGCCTTGAGCACTGCCAGGGATGGGTCAGTGACAGTCTCCTTGAGAAACTTGTTTCAGTGCTTAACCACCCTCACAGTAAAAAATTTCTTTGTAATTTCTGACCTAAATTTCTCCTCTTTCAATTTTCACCCTTTTCAGTTTGCATTCAATTGCACTTACAATTACTCCTTGTCCCTTCACTATAGTTCCCAACAAATATTTTAGAGGTGTTACAAACCCTCAGTCAGCTTCTGATATTTTATGATAGGCCATAGTATTTAAAAGAATTTCCTGTTTCCTCACTTGATTTTATGTGGAAAGTTTGTTTCTTTGCCTTTGCTTTGATCTCTTTCCTCTGGATTTTTTTTCTGTTGAAGTTGTTCAAGCTCCATCTCTTGAGATTTCTGTATTCTATCAGCTTAATCTTTTCAGAATCCTGAGTTTTGGAAGCTGTCTTAGTAAGTGTTTTCCTTTCTGCTTTGAACTGTGTGGTAACCTGACCACCCAGATGCCACACCAGGGTACTGCTGAAATGTGTGTTTTGGTCCATTGCTAACCAGGAAGGATGAATATGGCACTTACCATGGGTTTGAAACTGTTTTCACTAGCTTTTCTCCCTTTCTTCTGAGTTCCTTTCTTAGATAAATATGCACACAAATGTGTCTACACAGTGTAAAGCTCAATTCTGACAGTGCCTGTGTCCCTGCTGTAAATTCCTTTATCAAGCCCCTTTCTGAACTGTGTTTTAAGCAACATTTATTTGGATTGTCCAGTGCCTTCAAGTGGCAACTTTATAATTATTTTGCATGATGTATATATGAGTAGGTACTTAGTCTCTTTCCAGGCTTTTCAGTCTCAGCAGGCTTTATGTCCCACTCCAGAGCCTGACATCTACAGAAGTTGAGATGTGGGTCATCTTGTCTTGGGGTATGAAGTTAGTTTTGTAATTGCAGCCTGGCCTGGCTGTGCAGTGATAGCTCTTGTCTGCAGAGCCTTGCTGACAGCGTGCTGGGTGACGTGCTGGGGAGGCAGCACTCAGCTCTGTCCTGAGGCTCCACTATTGTGACAGTCCCCATCAGCAGCCTCTGGCGCTGTGTGCTCTGATGTCTGTGATCTGTTCATCATGAACAGCCACTGAAACATTTCCTTCATGATTTCCAGCCCTTTCCAGCAGAACTTTAACTGTCCTTCTTAGGATCTACTTCCTCTTTACAAATTCATAATTTTTTAGTAGTGTGGGAAGATTTTCTGCTTTTTGTGAACAAGAAAGGCCGTAACATAAAAATTATAGTTTGAATAAACTATATGCAGCATGATTTTAAAGGCTTGCATACAGAGACATACATTGACAGAGGCTTTTTCCCCTTCACAGCAGGAGAACATAGTAGTGAGCTTCACTGAAGTTGTAGGGTAATTTTGATAGGATGCTGTCCTAGGGAGTGCCTTTAGAGAGAAAGTGACCTGTACACAGCAAACAGCAATAATAAAGTATATGCTGTCTCATACATTAGCTATGAGGCAACGTGCAAGTGATGCTGTATTTGAATTAATTAATGCCTGTATACAGTATTTGTAAAACTAAATGAAATTATTGCTTGTTTGGAATAAATTTATATTTTTAATTTTTATTAGCATTTCAATTTGAGAAAAGTGAGATCTGAGTAACCTCTGTAGGAAGTTAAAGGTTACTTTGGAAGCATTTGTTTTAACACTTGTCCCCAAGCCTCCTTTCTTTCTCAGACTCTGTTTTCCCTTGTCCACCAGGGCCCCTGGCTTGACACAGTAACAGGCTCTGTCACTGAGAGGTTTTCTATGTGAAACTCATCTTGAACCTTTCTCCATTTTTCTTTCTTTTACTGTGGTGTTGTTTGCAGTGGAGTAAGTGATCTGCCTTGTGTTTTAGAGGACACAGAAGCTTGTTTTAGAAAAAGATGAGATTCTTTAGCTAGGAACAGTGTCTTGTAAGTATCAGCATTGCCCAAAGGTCCTGTATCAGTCTTCATGTGATGACTGCAGCAAAGAAGACAGTGTTTATGCTCTTGTAATTTTTGGTTTAAATAAGCAAGGCAGTGGAAGAGTGAAAAAGAATAAGGAAGATAAATGATGTGGCTAAAGCCTCACAGATGGCATTAGTGTTTGGTTTTTTATTCTTCATCCTGTGCTCTTTCCCTTAGACCACTCTTCCCATTCCTGCTGCAGTCATTGAATAGGCTTAACCTCCAAATTAGTAAATTCTGGGAAAACTTCCAGCATCTCCTTTTGGCATCTTGTCTGTTCTTTCTGCTTTTCCTTCCCCTATGATTTTGCTGCCTTGCTTTCCATCTCTTGCTAAACCTAGATCCCACTGAAATCTGTTACAGTATTCTGAAATTTGCCAAATTAAAACTTGCCCCTAGAGTGCGGAGAACTCGGCTCCTGGAATTTGTTCATGCTCCTATTACCTGCTTCCCTGAGCTCACTAGCTGATAGGTTGCAGGACTTGTTTAATATGTGATTTTAAACCACAGAAGGACCAGGCAAAGACGCAGTTGGTGTTTCTAGCAGAGCTCTTTTCAGCAGGCTCTTGCTTGCTCTTTGCAGCTCTTTGGCTGCTGACTTGCTCTGGCCTGATTCAGGCCAGTCAAAAGGGAACTCTCTGTTTCCAAATTCTTCCTTTCTTCACAGGGAACACCTGAAAGCAGTGCCCAGTGCAGGCTGCCAGACTGGATTAATGTGTCATCCTGGAGCACAGAGAGGGTCATGGTGTGCACTGCTGGGGTAGGATGGGGAAACCTCCATTGCAGCCAGGATGATGCAGTGGCCCCAGAGGGGAGCAGAGGGGCATCCTGGGGGCACAGGAGTGTCATTGCTCAGGGCATCTGCTTTGCTTCAGGGAGCCTTCTTGCCCGAAGCCTTATGTCCAGCTATCCTGGCTGCATTCTCTCAGTTAGTGAAAATCATTAAATCAGGCCCAGAGCTCTTCATATTGATTAGTTTCACCAGTCTCACCAGCACATCACAGAAAAATAAGAGCAGAACTGCTGGCTTCTCTGTGAAAAACTGTGAGCATGGTGTGTATTCAGTCCATCCCATGCTCTGGCCTTCTGCAAACATTAAAGTGGCACCGACTCAGCCTGGGATCCTTATGTTCACCGGAACAGAGAGGGTGAAAGACATTGACAGAAATTGGCTTCTGTAATTTAAATTACTCGATGATAACTTTTAATTGCATGCTTTCCAGAATCACCAGCTGCTGGGAGGCATTAGTTTTACTCTGTGTCTGGAGTATGTAGGCTAAAAATAAATTACTTCCTCTGGGCAGGTGTTATTTTTAGATTTAACACAGCAAAAGGTGGCGTGTTGAAGAAATTTCCCCTTTTTGAATAATGACATATTTTTCCAATTGTGATAGCAGCCATTAGTTTTTTTCAAAATTGTTTGGCTGCATCATAATTTTAACTATTAAATATTAAATGTAACTGAAGACTGTAGCAAAATATGAATTAAATTAAATGTAAAGATTATAAATGATTACTTAAGAGATGTTAAAATAAGACAAAATCAATTTTTACTTGAGAGCTGTGATTGATAGAATATTTCTTCTACTGCTTTTTATGTTAGCTTTTGGCAAATACAAAAAGGACTTCAGAAGGACTTGAGAAGGAAAACCACACAAACCCAAGGGAGTGAATTTGCTGTCTTATACCTGGCTGTGAGCTCTGAGTCCTTCTCTGTCAAGCTGAGTAGAGCTGGAGGAAGACTAGGGAAATAACTTTTTATCACATTATAATTCCAAGTTGCTTTGTCCTTTTAAATGGAAGTATTTTAGCAGAAGTATGACTGTATTATATAATCTTATTTTTGTGGACATCATGAATAAATAAATGAACAGCAAAACTAATTTGCCAGTGGCCTAACTGGAGAAGTCAGTAGCAGGGCATTTTACATCTCTGTACATATGTAAAAGGGAGACAATATTTGGCTTGTAAACATTTTTTATTGTTAAGCAAATTCAGATGCAATGAGCTATGATTGTCAAGGGTTGGCTAAATATTTTGTTGTATTTTTTCTGCAGCTGACTAATTGTATGTGTTACCTTATTTCATTTGAAGAAACTTTGCACTGTTTTGCACAGTTTGCTGATACTAGGATATGGTTAGAAGCAACTGCTGTCAAAACTCTTAAAACCCTCCTCTGATGTCACAAACATTAAATCAAGGCAATATTTTAAGATAGTCTGCTGTTGGTGAAATTTGTGCAGCTTCTAAGGGTTTTTTACCATTGCAGTCTTTAAAACTCTTGTTCTTTACAAATAATTCAAGTTCTGTGACAGTTGAAAATTCAGTTTCATTTCATTTAAAGCCACTGTATTTTACTATATGAAGTACAGAATGATCAGTATATGAAAAGTTTAGTTAGACAAAGAAAATATTTAAGTATTCCACTACTATTTCTTTCAATTGCAGTATTATTCTAATGGAATAATGGAGTGATGAATTCAGGGGTAAAATGGAGACTTGGAGAACCTGATGATCTATTTCAGATATTGAGAGTTTTTATTATTAAGTTGTGCTCTTAGTGTCTGACAGAGCTAAATAGAGAATCTTCAGGAAAATATGTTTAAAAGAAGAACATAAATGTTCTGCAGGAGCAAAACAGGATGGCCATGTATTCAACAGGTGTTTATAAACAGGATTACACAGTAACCTTCAAGACAAACTGCCTTCTAATGCCTAATTCCTCCCTCTCTCCTGCTGCAGAGCTTCCTGCTGGAAATGCAATGAGCAAACATGATCAACAGTCATTCAGCCAAATATTTGCTCTCATCTTATTCAATTCCTTACTTTTAGAAAACACTGTTACCAATCTTTACATTCTCAGTTCCATTTGTATCATAAATAGTTTTTGATTTCTTCCTTGGGGTACTGGCTGCCTCCAGCTTCCATTTCTGGATTATTTTTTGGTTTTGGTTGGTTGACTGTTTTTTTGTTTTGTTTTTCCCTTCTACTTTCCCCTCTCTCTGATTCTTCTGCGCAAAACTCTGACAAAGGGAAATGTAGGTTTATTCCTCTCTTTAAATATTTTCTTTCCCTGTCCTCTGAGATTTTTCTCCTCCTGGCAGAGACCCATTTTTTTGTTTGTTTTGCTCCTTTTAACTCCTCTTTTACTGACACCCACAGTCTGTATTGGCATCTGTGTAATGCCTGCTCTTGCCTTTTACTTTTCTTCTTGACCTGCTGGCCAGTTCTCCTCCTTTTATGTCTAAACTTGTTATATTCTTGTTATGCAGTTATTTTTCAACCTCTTTAATCCAGTCTATTGCTTCTCTCCACAGTCTCTAATGACCTTCTTTTGAAGAAAGCTTTAAACCAGGACTCCATCCTCATTACTGACTCACTGTTTACCTAAATGTTGCTGCTGATCTGTATGCAGCTCTTTTATTTTATAGTTTACTTACAAATTCTTTAGGATAGGACACTCTTTAATTTCTCTGTTTGTACTGTATTCAGCTCAATTAGAGGGTTGTTTTATGAGTAGGATTGTGAACAACCATGAAAATTCAAATAACTGACATACTTTTGATTAAAGCTTCCTTCCTCACCACCACCTCCCTGGGTATTTGACCAGATCAAATTGTGTGGGTTATAGGTGGGATTGATAATAAGTAGCATTTTAAAATGGCACAGCTAGTTATCTGCAAATGTTGGCTCACAAATTCGCATTGTGCTACAAATTTAGAGCAGAGTTTTGCTAATCTTTCTCATGTGAACTGACCTACTTAAGTCAGTGGAGTGCTAATATTTGCCACACAGTAAGGATTTGGCTCATAATCTTAGGGAAGGCATTTGCATGCACACTGGGAATATTGTCTAGGGTTTTTGTTAAAGGCTTCCTCCTCATTCTGTTCCTCCTTATGAGATTCTTTTTAACTTAAAAGTAAGAAGAACCAGGCAAGTGTGATTTGACCCAGATGTAATGCCTAAGGAAGTTGTCCATGAAGCTCACTAATGGTGAGTGGAGAAAATTATCTCTAGATAGGAATTACAATTTTGACTTCACAAAAAAATTGTCCACTTTGCTCTTAGGAAAAATGAGAACACCTCTAACTACTTAAATGACACCTAAAAAATAACCAGTGTTGGCTCTAAATGACAGACCATAGAAATTGTAACGTTTGAACTGATTGAGGACAAATAAAGCAGAGTTATTGGTGAGTTTACATGGAAGAACAGGAACAAGAAGGCCAGAATTCTCTCAGCCACCTTGGTCATATAAATGTAGAGGTATTTACAAAGAAAATGGCTCCAAGTTTTTTTTTACAGATTGTCAGTGTGACTTTTTTGAGATAGTACTCATCATTTGCATAATTTATTATCTATTTCTTTTCAATAATAAGTTTTCCATATGATTCTTTTTCTCAGAAGGGACAAATACACAGAAACTGTGTATTTGCAGATAGTTGGTCCTATGCATTTTTACTCAAGTGTGCTGCTTGATTTTTGGGATCAAATGCCCTGCAGGGTGACATTTCTTTCAGTTTTAGGAGCCATTACAGTAACAGGAGGAAGCTTCCCAGTGTTACCTTCACGAGGGAATCTGCACACTCTAATACATCAGGAACAAAAGGAAGGTTAAGGATAACTTCCATTCTGTATTGGATGCAGGAGGAAACAATAGTGACAAAGAATGAGGGAATAGATTAAGTTCTTAATGCCTTCTTTGCCTTAGTGTTTAACAGTAATGCCAATTGTTCTTGGGTGTCCAGTACCTTAAGCTGGAAGACAAGAATGGGGAGCAAAATGCAGCCCCTTTATCCAAGGGGAAATGGTCAGTGACACCACTTAGACACACACAAATCTGTGGGGCTGGGTGGGATCCAGCTGAGGAGACTGAGGCAGCTGGTGAAAGAGCTCACTGAGGCACATTCCATTGTTTACCAGCAGCCCTGGGTAACTGGGAGGGACGGATCCCAGTGGACTGGAGGTCAGCAAATACGAAACCCATCAATCAAATGGGTTGGAAGGAGGATCCAGGGAACTAGAGGCCTGTCAGCCTGACCTCAGTGCCAAGGAAAGTCATGGAGCAGATCATCCTGAGCAACATCATGCAGCACATACCAGACAACCCGGGGATCACACCCAGCCTGCACAGGTTCATGAAAGGCAGGTTCTGCTTGACCCAGTTCATCTCATTCTGTGGTGAAGTGACCCTCTTAGTGGATGAGGAAAAGCTGTGGATGTTGCCTACATAAGCTTTAGTAAAGCTTTGACACAGTTTGACACAACATTCTGCTGGAGAAACTGGCATTCTTTGCTTGGATGGGTGTGTTCTTTGCTGGGTAAAAACTGGCTGGATGGCTGAGCCCAGGGAGTGGTAAATGGAGTTATAGTTAGCTGGCAGCTGGTCACCACTGCAGTTTTTGATTTGCTGGAGGGCAGCAAGGTTTTACAAAGGGATCTGGATCTTTTGTAAGGCCAGGCAGTCTGTAGAGATGCTGAAGGCTGGTGCCTTCTTGACCCAGGTTGGTGTAACTGTTGAGTTAAACAGCTGAGAGTAACCTGGCTCTTTGCTGTGCTCTTTGCCAAGGAGTTGGGATTTTGTGTGCAGGGCATTATGCTCACAGACCCTTTTGTCTTTGGAAAAGCAAATCCAAGGTGAGAGCATAATGTGTTAGGGAAGGGCAAAATAAACCAGCTCTATCACATAGATTGGAACTATTTTGTCCAAACTATCAGCATTTGCAAGGTTTCCTTCCTCTTTTCTGAAGAGGATAGGGCAGATAGTGGAGAGCTACCGGTACCCCCACAGTAGTGACTGCTGCTGTCAATGCAGAAATTACATTTCTAGTATTGTCACCCCCAAAACCCACATACATGTAAAATGTGTTCTGTACAGGTGCAAGTATGGAATAACATCTCTTACTTTCCCACTTGCTCAAATGTGAAGGTTTTACAATATTTACTTGTCAGGCTGGAGATGGCTCTGTTTTGTTTTGCTTTATTAATGAGAAAAAGAGGGTCATTCTGTTGCTATTCTTCTTTCCGTCCCAGCCTTGCTTAATCCTGATATTAGATGTTTATCCTTCAGAAGGTTTTTATACAGTCCTCTACTTTTTTCAGTCACATGCCAGTTTATAGGAAGAGCTGAGTACTTGAATTTTCTTTCAAGAACTGTATGTCCTAGCTCATTGGAAAGAAAGAAAAACAAATACAAAAAAATTATGAAAATTGATCAAGTGTTACACAAAATAGTGATGCTGACAACTGAATTGTGCTTTCCATGTTCAGTTCCAGGGCCTAAAGCACAAGATTCTCCCTCCTCAATTGGTTTTGTGGTTGTGGACTCCCTTATCATGCTGTAGTGGTGGTTTTGGTATCCAGCCATTTGTTTTCTATTCAAATATTTAAACTTCAATGGTGCTTACCTTTTCTGAATACACACTTTCTGCAGCAAACTGTTTGTGGTTTCTTGAATAGATACCAAAAGCTAAAGGAAACTGCTTGTCTGTTCAGTTGAAAGAATTTTGCTGTAATATAAACCATAAAGCACTTGGACTGAAGAGCAAGCTTTATTTTATAATTCAAGAGAGAAATTTTCCTCTTCCACTTATTTTCATATTTCTGAGTATACATATTTCAACACTGCTTTTCCAAGATGATGGGATAATAAACTGAAAGAGTAGCAGATTTAGGAAAACCAATGACCTGCAAACCTTCCCTTTGTCCAGCTTTTCTTTCCTGTACAAGGAAGCCAGAGAGGTTGTTTTTAAATACTTTGTAATTTTACATTTATCTACAAAACTGGGGGTAAAAAAGATAAATAAGAGTTGTTTTATCTTACGCCCTCTGAACGGTTGCCTTGCCTCTGACGAATCCTTGTGCACAGGCAGATATTTGGCAATTTCGGTAATATTTATAGAGGCTGACATTGAACGACTGTTGCTTTTGCTGCAGATGACAGCACGACTAGCACAAAACCGCGGCCGCATGTTCGTGTGCGGTACGTGTCGGTGCAAACGCCTTGAATCAGCTTGAAGTTTCTTCTCCCTCGTCCCCTCCCTCAGTTTTTTCTCCTTGCCCGTCTCCCCGGCAGAAGAGCTGAAATAATTACCTGCAGTGTCATTTTTCACTTTGCTCCATGCAGATGCGGTGCGGTTGGGCCGCGGGCGGCGGGCTGGGAGGGGCCAGCGCTGATGCGGCACGGGCGAGTGACAGCGGCGCGGCCCGAGCGGCGCGGCTCGGCTGGGCTCGGCTGGGCTTGGCAGGGCTCGGCTCGGCTCGGCTGGGCTCGGCAGGGCTCGGCTCGGCTCTCCTGGGCTGGGCAGG
>VZTB01018223.1:172393-371849 GCA_013397245.1 Thryothorus ludovicianus
CCCCCCAAAAAAAAAAAAAATCTGTGCTGCCTCAATAGCTCTCATTATGCTGTGCTCAGTGGCCCGGTGTGTTCCCCGCCTCTGCTAGGCAGTGGCAGCATGGATGGTGCTCTTGTGACGACCTCTGCTGATGCTATCAGTCCACTGCGGATAGGCATGCTGAGTAATCCTGCTGTAAATGGGCGAGGACACGGACACACGGAAAATTAACCACAGCTTTCTGCGAGACCACAACTATGTGACTGAAGGTAACATAAATACTGTCATTTTTCTCTTCTTGCATTGCATATTCTATACCAGGAATGCACTGTCATGTTTGGAGATGCAGGCTGTTCCTTTTTTTCCCCCTTTTTAAACAGGGGGAAATTCAAGGCGTTTTTCTGTGGGATGTAGCAGCAGAATCTGTCTGAATTCGCTAAATCCCAAAGACATTCTGTCATGCTACAGCAGTATCTGAAACTACACGGGCTGGAGAAGGTCTTGCATTGTGCTGAGTTTCTGCTAGTGAGGCGTGCAGCACCTGGCATTGAATGCACTGTAGCTGCAATGTACAAGATTGGAAGCACTTGATTACTTAAAAAGAAAAAAAAAAAAAAAGGTTTGAGAGCACCAAAGTAAGAGAAATAATCTGTAAAGTTAACTGTTTGCTGGTGTAATAAAGGTTATGCATCTCATTTTGGTAATTATATCCTGAGCATTACAGACATTGCTCAGTTGATTGTTCCCTAGAGAACTGTATACATTTAGAAGGCATTTAGAAGGGATAGGTAAGCATCATCTTTTCAAACGCTGCTGCCTTCTTTCTATCCCCTGTGTGTGTACAAGGTACATGAGAAAAGAAAAGGCACCTTCAGTTAAAATCATTCAGTGACTCGTAGGTTGTTACATAAAAAGGAATTTTCCTGCAGGTGACATACATTAAATGCTGAGAGAATTTACCTTGAGAATGTGAAATGGTTGGGTCAGGTACTGGTATTTCCTTGCCAGAAAGTTGGTTTAAGAGTAGGCCATTTTAAGACTGATTGAACAGGAGAAATGTGTTTGTAGGGGCTTGACTTTGCAAATATATTTGTATGTGCAGTTTTAACAGCACTTTTCAGCAGCAGAAACAGTAACTCAATGTAGGCTTATATAATGTGAACATACTTAACATCAGGGTCAACCAATACTCCTTGAGACACAGTCTCCAGATTCTGTCGTCATTTGATCAATGCTCAGTCACTTAATACTCCCAAGCTGCATCCTGAAACTTGATCAGCTGATGCTCTCTTGATTATTGACGATTTGAATTGTTTTAGATTGGAGAAAACGGTAGGATGATTTTGTCATACTGGGATCACAAGGCAGATTTTTCAGAAGAAAAATTAAAAATGCTGTGTACTGTAACTGTTACCAGTGACTGGTATAATTGCTTGCTAATCTTGCCTCTGGGACATTCTTTGCACTCTGGTTCATGTTTCGGTGCATTTTCAAATGTGTTTTGAAGTTTTGGTAAATGGTTTTTTTTCAGAATGATGATTAATGTTTTGAGATGTGGTCTCCTGTTTGAAGAAACTTTGTTTAAATTTGTAAATTTATGCCTTGAATCCTGAAAAAGGCACAGTATAATTAATGCAGTGTGCTTGATACATGGTGAATTTCAGATGTGCAGCTATGTAAAAATTGAATTTTCAAGTCTCTCTGTTTTATAATATGAGGAAATTAATTCCTTGTGGATTTTGAAAATCCATATTCTCTTTTTATATGTCACGAGTGTCCTAAAAATTAGATGGAGATTTTTAGTATTTTTGTGACACTGCTGGGGCAGGTGTTAGATTTTTCTCACATTTTATCTTCACTTGATACTTTGATCATAAGGGCTGGATGTTCTTCTAACATTGCACAAGGAGAGGCTAGTCTGAAATGGGTCAAAATACAATTTGAATATCAATACTGGCCTGTGTTATATTTTTCCTGTGATCAGAAGTCATCATGAAATATGTTGGCATCTGTTCTTGAAATCTTCAGTAGCAAAGCGTTAGTTTTTCATCTCAGACTGGTGTAATTCTTGTTGGGAATGCAGAGTTTGTCAGAAGTAATGGAATTCTTCACATCTGTCATGTCTGACATTGCCACACCTTTTAAAAGATCTTGGAAATCATGAGGGAGTGAATTTATCTGTGAAATTTTTCCAAGGAGACCTTCAGCTCAAAGAGGAGCATTACGAATTTTAATTTCTCAGTGATACACTTTGTTTAAAATGCATAATGAATTAGTTAAACTAATGCTTAAAATGTGATTTGTTTGTTCTTCTGTGGTATTTTGTATTTTTTGTTTAAAGATTTGGCTCCATGAAAGAGCTTTAAGACTTCTCATCTGTAAAGGCCTGTAGTCCTTTCACAGGCCTTGTATTTGGATCTGTGACATGTTAAGTGCACTATGTAGCAACAATAGAAAGGCAATAATGTGTTACCTTGTTATACTTCTTTAGGGTCCAATCCAAATTTTTATTTGGCTTTTGTAATCCACCATTTAAAATGAAATGCTTTATGTTGTGTCCAGTGTATTAGAGAAGTTATCAATTCATTGTTGTTTGTGAATAACCAAAATTTTATCTCATTTTCAGTGAGTATTAAAATCTTGGTAAGTGGTGTCCTCTGTCCTTGCTATTCCATGCAGCAGACTAAATTAATTTACAAAAAGAGGTATTTCTAACCCTTATATGTACTTTCTTCCTCTAACTAAGGAAAGTAGAGCCAGCAATAATCATGAAGATGTGGGTTAGCCATTATAGCATTGCTTTACTTCTGTTCCTGTTTATTTTTTTCAGTGATTTAAAAAATCCTAAACAGTCAGATGACATATGAATTCAGGGTATAGGAAAGCTGTGAGCCAAATCTGATTTGCTCTGCTCTCACTAGTGCATTGAACGTGTTCTTAACAAAACTGCTTGCTTGAGCAAAGTTAAATTTCAGCTCTTTAATAGGTCATTATTTTCTATCATTGAGGTTATATGTAACAAATGTTGTTTTACCTTGACTATGGAAAATTGAATTGGTTTTTGAATCTCAACAGATTTTTGATTTGTTGTTATACTGTTTCTGATAATAGGCATTATAGACACACACATGACAACAGTGACTACCTGGTCCTCTTTCTCCTGTTGCATATGCACACTTACAATATGGCATTGAAATAAGCAGAACATGAATAATTTTGTCATTGAAAGTCTAAAATTATGTTATGGTTGCATGATGGAAAAAGGTGATTTAATTCCAGTTGCAATATACCGTAAATTTTTCAATGATCACTTTCAAAAGTAGTTTTTGAAGCAAACTGCTTTAAATGGAGTTGTTTGTGTGAGGAAAACAGAAAAGATCTGGTAAGACTTGTATAAAGAAAGAGAGAAAAAAGATCTGAGGTTTAGAAAATGTGAGCTGTGGGGAAAGATTGAACTTCTTTGCAAAGGTGGTGAAACACTGGGATATATTGCCTAGGGAGCTTGTGTAATTTTTATCACTGAAGTTTTTAAAAGCAGGTGACACAGACGTCTGTAAGAAATGACATGGGGATAGCTGAGCCTCCCGTGGGGCAGAGGAATGGACTAGATGACCTCTGAGATCTGTTCAGGCTTGTGATTCATTGCAGAACTGTGTTTTATCTTAATTGCCTTTTGCACCACAGCTGTGGGAACCAGCTGCCCAGGAGGTGTTGGGTCAGTAAAATGTGTTATTTCCACAGCAACTGTAGGAGCACTGAGCAGAGAGGAGAGGCACGGGGAGAGAAGATGGGTTGGATGGGAGAAACATGATCCTTCATTACTGTACAGACAGAGTCTGGGGAAGAGGGCAAGAAAACTGTGAGCTGGGGGAAGGGGAATGGAGAGGCTTCTGTGCTTTCATGGGCAGAGGATGTCCTTCAGTCCTAGAGTTCCCTTGATGTTACCTGGGCTTAAGATGAATGGTAAAACTGACAGGACTGCTTTGGTCTCAGGGCCTTGGAATCAGCCACACAGGATGTGATTGGGAACAGTGAATTGCCTGGTGTGCTTGCTGTATTCCTGGGAGGGGCAAAAAGTTGCAGGAATCAATGTTGCCACTCTCTTACTCATCTGCCCGGTTAATTCAGTTGCTCTGTATTTTACTGATTTAACAATTAACAGAAATAATGAACAAAATTCACTATTCTTGCCAAACTGTGTTAAAGGATGTGTTTATCCCCATGATCCCTAATTTATTTGGAGAAATGCTTCTCTGGCAGGTGAAGGCATATTGCAGGTTGCATGCAGACGAGTCTAGCATATGAATTGATCCCTGCCTTTTTATGGAATATCTCTGTTTTGGGAAGGAATATAAAGTTATTTATACTTCCAGTTTCTGGAGAGACACAGGTTCTTCCCTTGGTCTAGGCCTGCAAATGCAAGTGGAGCCAGCAGAGTTGCACTGGTGCAGTGGGGCAGAAGGTGACCTGCCTAGGCAATCATATGGCCAAATTGTGCCATTTGGTTCCATATGACTTCTCTGAAAAAGTTAATAATGTTAATGGTGTATTAATGTCCTCAAAAATTATATTTGAAGAATAATGAGAATTAGCAGTGCAGTATAAAAACACATTGAATCAGAACCATGTGAAAAGTTTATTATAGAGGATAAAGGAACCCATTTTTTTCTTAATGATTTTAAAGAAAAGTCCTCTGCAGATATTGAAAACAGATTTTGAGGCCTTTTTTTTTTGCCTTAATGAAAGAAGTTAGTATCTCTCTTGTTCAGTAACCAAAATTAGAGGAAATCATTAATTTTCATCTGCCAAAAAGAAATTAGTTTATGAGCTTTGCTTTCATAAACATCTCAAATATAATTTGTATTAAACCTTAATACCTGAGGTATTAGTTGGACAAATATAGCAAACAAGTACCACTCTGCTGGCTCAGGCTCACCATTGGTCAGTCTAGTTCACTGATTTCTCCTTACTAAGAAAAGAGGTAACTCCTCCTTTCAACCTCCAGCAATTCAGGATTTATGTTGTGAATATTGATGATTTTAATCTTTTTACAGAACTCTTTTGGAAACAGTTTTAGAATTACCCTGGAAATTATTGCTCATTCATAGTCTAGTCTCTTGTGTTATTTATTTTTTCCTTGAGTGTGAATAGGGTAAACCTTGTTAAAGCATAACTTTGCCCCCTGTTTAACAGGATATAGTTCTGTCTTTCTGTGCACGGATTTGGTTCTTTTATTCGCAGTGATATTCAGATGAATGTTGTGGGTAGCCTTGAAGATTTGGATTAATGAGGTTTATTCCATCCAAGTGATGTTGCTGACATTGTAATCCTTATTCCTGCAGCTTGCTTGGGTGGAGCCGTGCAGGCAGAGCTGCAGTGTTGCTGTCAGGCTGGCTCACGCTGCAGTCCAATCTGTTTGCTCACTCACTCAAACCTGCAGCTGCATGTGGGATTCAGCATCCAGGAAAACCAAATACTGGTACTGCTGGAAGCTTGGATCTGCACAGCACAGATATTTTAGGCAATGTCTGTATGGGTGACACGGGCCAGCAATTCCCTCCAACAAGGCAGTCTGGATTTAGCCAGAGTGAATTGCACTGCCAGCAGTGCTTGTCTTGATGCAGTACCAGCTACATGTTCAGTGTACTCCATTCATCCTACGTTTATTAGACTCATAATATTGTTGCCTCTATTTGGCTTGCCAAATGTACTTGATGAAGAAATCATAAATCAGGATTGCAGTTAGGATGGTTGATCCCAGGCTGGGACTTTGTAGTTTCTTACTTTGCTGTCCCCAGCATTCCCAAAGAGTGGGAGCATGTTAGTTTTAACTTGTTACTGCCTCCTTAAAGAAGACCTGCCTCTTCAAGCACGAGATTAGTTTTAAGGACTGGTTGTTAGATCATTCTAAGAGAGCACTTCAAGCCACTCGGAGCTGCAGGATGTGTTTCAAAGGCATGCAGTTAACTTGGTTTGGATCTTCATTTGCTGTCATGTTCTCCACATGACAGCTATTCACCAGTGTCACGTGTACCCTTTAAAACTTTACCAAGTGTCGTTAGGCTGGGCTGCAATCTTCCTGTTTGCAAAGGGAGAAATCTCTGATGCTGGATCACTGGTTTTGGTGGGTTCCCCTTAGGGGCTGATGGCAGCCTTGGCTCTCTTTGCATGCATATGTAATCAACAGATGATCTTGCACTCACTATCTAAATAATAAATGTATTTTGTTGCTGTATAGTGCTAGAGGTCTTTGAGAAGTGAATAAGATGTATTAACAAGAGAAAAGAACCATCTAGAATATTAGCTAAAGCTGAGTTCTTTCCATGACAGTGACAACAAGAGGCTGAAAAAGAACATACTTGCATCAATCCAGAACTTTTCCAGGTGCCAGCAGACTAGAAACATTATAAATAGAAATGTTTATAGTATATTTAACTATATGACTGTTACATGTAATAGATTGAGCTACATATAAGCCTTAAAAACAGAAGTTCAGGACATGAACTGTGCAATGTGTGTGTAAGGTAAAACGTGGGCATAGAAATATGATCCATGCAAGCTCACTGTCTGTGCCAGATTTTTTTCTAATTGAAACTGACAGTTTAAAAGTATTGAATGATGTAAAACTAAACAGCATTGTGCAGGTAGAGTCAGTATCATTGTTCACCATGGAAGCAGTTTATTTAGTGTACGTATCATTATGAAAACTGTACTTAGCAGTGTATTTTCTGTCTTTTCCATGTAAACCTCAGGCATTTCAGCAATACATCATATATTTAAATGGTGAATTTAGAGAATGGTAGATGTTGCTCTGCATCAGTTTAAAATGTGAAACACTATACAATAACACTGAATATTTTATAATGCAGAAGAGCTGACTATCTTTTATTACAGCCATAAAAAGGTAATCCATCCTTACTGTTTATGTTGTGTTAGTACATCATTACTAGTTGTATCCTTGAAACTTTCCATCCACAGTTTATTTAATCACCGTAGTAAAGCTTTGTCTCAAGGACTGTATGCTGAGAGAACACAAAGTATTTGCTGGCTAATCTCAGTGTAATTTCAGGCTAATTTCCCTGTGGCCAGGGAAAGGTATTAATCTCTGAAAAGCAAAAAAAAATTATTATGGGGACTTTGGGGATTTTTTAAACAAGAAAGGGTTTTAAATGAACTTCTATTCATGTTGAGGCAGTTTCTTGATCAATTTATTTCATAGCTCTTAGGTTAATGCTAAGTTTACCCTTAGTTGTGAATATGGTCTATTTTACTGATTCCTAGTGAAAGTTCCCCAATTCTTTAGCAAAAACAAAAGCCTCACTGAGCAAAGCAGCCTTATTTATGGTGAGAGGGTTTCTTTTCTCAAGAGTGTTACCTTGCTGAAAAGCTCTTGTTCCTGTTTTTATTATTGCTTTAATGCAGATAAAAGAAGACTGTATTTTGCCAGTGAAAGACAAATAATAAAAATATACATTAAGAGATTTGATTCCTAATAAAATCTCAGCATGACATGCCATGCAGTTCAGTGACTTTTGTGAATTATTAATATGACACGGTTTGGGATCTGTATTGTTGAATATAGCAGTGTTTGTTTCTTTCATATTCACTGATCCACCTGTTACAAAAAAGACAAGGATGCAAACATCTGTGTTATAATGACATTTATGTGTTTTACTTGGAGTACAGAAGAAAGTAAAAGAGTTGGTTTATTATTCTCTAGTTCAACTCAAGTCTGATTAGAAGTTAGTTACTGTTACCATACTTCTTCCTGTTTGCAGTGCATTTGTCGTTCGTGTGACTCAGGTGTGCAAATAGTCAGTGACTGTGCAAAATAACATAGTTTGTGGAAATTCTGAGGTTAATGCTGCCTGTGGTAGTACTGTTTGCATTTAAGACAGCCATAACATGCTCTACCAATTTCTGGGCCAGTTTCTAGTAGAAATAAAGATCATCAGAGTTGAATTAAATGATTATTTCCTTCTCTGTTTTTAATGACTCCATATTATCTCTCCTTATTCTAAGATGTTAAATGATCATTTCAAATAGAAACTAAATATCATTTTCAAACAATGAGCTGATCACCAGTTATCAATAATTTATTTCTAAGCTTTCATCCAGTCAACAAAACATCATGTTGTACTGTTTGAGAGGTTTCAATTTATGATAGAACCTGGCATGAGGTCTTTAATAAGTGTATAGCTGTAAATCAGGATCTGTTATTATTTAATGAATAATTTCAAAATAGAATGTCTTTATTTCTACATTGTGCTATGATAAAGAAAATTTCAAGTATTAAATTTAATAATAATTATAATTAATTAGGAAAAATTAAAAAAATAGGCACAGTGGACTGGTGAGCGTAGGCCTGAATTGACTGCCAAGGTAGCACATGAGACTCTTTGTCATGCCACATGTTAATTTGACACTGTGCTTGATTTGATGTCTTTTATTGCTGCATGCAGATCTGTGGTATGGGAATAACCAGTACAAGATGAAGTCAGATGTCTATTCTGTAGTCTTCTTTTGAATGGAAGATTTAGGTCAAGTATATTCTCTTTAATCAGCAGTGAAGCTCAAAGCAGAGTTCACATATGCAGTCTCCTTGATATAGGTAGATATGAATTATTACGTCTTACAGAATTTCTTGGAATGCCTTACTAAGAGTCAAATAAAGCCATATGGATGATGGTTATTCTCATTTCTCAGGTACAATATAAATAAAATTCTCTGCATGTTGTGTGCACTTGTAGCACAAGCGTGTGCTGCACTCACAGAAGTTTTGTGGATGACTGTACTGCATGTTTCTGGTGTGTGTGTATTCCTCCCAGCTGCTATGCTTGAAATGTGAATCTAGCACTCCTGGGATGGCCGTGGGGAGGTTTCAGCATTGGGAGACAGTAGGAGCTGGTATGTAGGGCACTGTCCTTCAAGTCCCATGTCATTCACAGTCTGTTTTGGTCTGTGTGTGACAGGGCTGGTCAGGGGAGTGACTTGTCTCTGACTGGAGCAAAACTTTCCTTACACCATGGTTTGTGAAGCAGTGTCCTTGAATTTCTGATTTTCCTCTGTGGTGCTGATGATCAGCAGCTTTCTGAAGAACTCTTTCCTTGAATGTGGATTTTATTTTCCATGGTTAAATGTGTCCTTACTTGATAGAGTGGACATTTTTGTACTTCCACAGGCATTTCAGAGAAATGAGGAAAATAGAGCACAGGCCTTTGGTGTTACAATGTAAATGTTACAAAAGGTGCTAGTTTTAAAACAAATAAGTTGCATCTGTTATCAGTTATGACATTGCAAATCAGCCAATTATATTAAAACTTCAAGATTTACTAGGTGCAAGAATTCACTTTACATCCAAGTAAAGGGTTTTAGTTGCTTTAATTTTGAACTATAGTGCAGAAATTACTGCTGAATGTGATTTGTACAAACAACCAGCTCTTTGTTGTGTTGATTTTTCCCAGGTTTTTTTTTTTTTTAATTGTTAAATGCAAATTATCTTTTTCTTACCTTCAAATTCATTTGGAGATATTTAAAATTGGGGATTTGGTTTGAAATTTACACGGATGCCATTCTTGTCAGAAAATTTCCCATTCTCCAGAGGAATCTGTAGCCTGGGATGCCCATCTTTCCTTCCCTGCTGCTGTTGCAGCCACTCCCATCACAAGGGTTGGTTAGCCCACCAACCAAGGCTTCTTCAGAAAATGTCAGCAGACTTGGCCTGTGTGATAGATTTACATTTGTCCCTTGCTGGCAGGGAGGGAAGCACCACAGCTGCCCACTCCTGAGAGCACAGGGGGCTGTGGGCACTGCTGCCTTGTGCTGGTGCAAAGTTGCCATCTGTCATCAGAGTCCCACTGCTGCTCCTGTGACCTGCTCAGAGTGCACCAGCTTGGTCAGGGTGGGGAAGACTTCCAGAGCAGGGAAATTTACTGCTGGGCTCCTTCAAAACCACCTTGCTGTAAGGTTTTTGCAACATTTATGCACAGTAGAAGGAAGGGAGGAGATACAAACTGTAAGTGTATTGGAGAAATGTCTGACAGCTATCCTGGATGAACCTGGGAAATGGAAGTGATAGTAGTAATGTTAAATGTGAAAGCAGAAAGCTTTGATGCTTCTGCACTATAAATAATTACTAACAAAGGCGATTGCCTGTGTGGAGAGTTGTTTGCAGAGGGATTCATTTCTGATTGTTAAGTGTAAGTATATTTAGACAGAAAATTATTTTTGTTCCTGAAAGCCAGGGAGTTGTAAATGGGAAGAATTAGCAATTTGGACTCCACAGAGCAAACACCAGCCTGGTTATTACAGATGAGATTTGATGGATGTAGTTATATTGAGGTTAGCACAGAAAGCTATTCCTATATTGTACATTTTAATGACTGAATTCAGTTATTTTATTGTTAGCAGTTGAATTTACACAGTTTTCTTGGAAAACTACTCAGTTTGGCAGTCTCCTTTTCTGAAATGTTGCAAATATTTCAAAGCCCTCACTGTCCCTCTTGCTAAGTGACCTTTGATCCAAAAATCTTCATTGAGGAATTTGTGCATATGGGCACAGATATACTCTAAGACAATAATAGAATCCAAATAATTGAAACTGAGGAAAGAAATAAAGGAGCTTACCAGATTCTCCTATACTTTGCCTTTAATTATTTTGCACTGTAGTCCAGAAATTGTGACTCTAAAATCTGAGATTTTATTGTGTAAGTGAAACCCTGCAGGATTTTGCAAGGCAAGATATAGTAGGGAAATAGTGCTGATACCTTCAAGTTTAAAATAAATACAAATAGCTAGATGAGATTTGACTACATGTGACAGCAAGAAATACCTAAACATTTTAACTAGGACATGCCATTATAGGTGGAACCTGACACTAGGAGGGCTGCTGCACAGTTCAAGCAAACTTGAGCACAATTTTTTCCACACAAAATCAGTAACTTCACTAGTTTACACATCCTGGACAAGGAACTTGTTAAAGTCTTTTGTTTTAGCTTGTAAGTGGTGGTTCTTATTAGTTTATGTAAAGAGTCATAGTTTTTTTTCTGTTCCTTGTTTTGTGCCCTTCTGAGAAAGCTTCTGATGGAGCACAGAAAGATTTTCCTTTTTTCAGTTTTATTTTTCAAAAACTGCTTCTACTGATGGAAGCATGGACAGAGTTCAATAGTAGCACATTGGCCTATATTAGATATTTGCAACAATAAGTGTGCTACAAGGCATGAGCTGTAGNAGCCTAAAGTAGAGATGGAGTGAAACATCTGCTCATTGTAATAGTTCTTAAAAGCAATAGTCCAACAGTTCCCTTTAACATTTCTACAAATCAGAATCCCCAGAGCTCATCTTTTCAGCTGTGGGGCTACCATCTTCCATGGATTTCTATTTCTGTGTTCAAAACCAGCTGCTTTAAAAACTGTCCACTTTTTGTGTTATATTTTTGTAGAATAACTGATTACTTATGCCTATATTAGACATTTGCAACAATAAATGTGCTACAAGGCATGAGCTGTAGTTTATCTGTATTCAAGATCTCATAACTCACAGATAGCTGTCACACTGGCTATCAATAGTCTTTTTTCCCCAGTCTGATTCTCAGATCCTGTGACCTACCACACTTGAAGAACTGAAAGAAGGCTACGTTGGTCAGTTCTTAGAGTTCAAGATCTGGGCTGAATCTAAAAGACATCTGTTCCCCTAGACATCTGACATGTGGTCAAGACTGGAAATTATGTAAGAGAGCATGAATATTTTTGGACTAAATATCTCGCAGGAATAATTAACATTTTGCCCTGGTTCACATAGCCTTCTGCCCAGGCAACAGATGGGTAATCTTAACTCTCGACCCTAATGGTCTGTCTTGAAGTTCCTTTTCATGTGCTTCTGGTATGTGTCTTCATACTGCTAAAGTTCCTTTGATTTCCTTTTGGCCACTTTCCAGAACATCTTTTAATTCCTTTTTTTGAAATTTCCGTGCTAGCTTTAATTCCTGCCAGAAGGCAACTGTTGCATCTCTGTTCAAGCAGGACCTTAAAGCTTTAAGTTCTCAGAATTTCTCTCTCTGGAAGTAATACTCCATGCTCATACATCAAGAATGTGTAGATCCAAGCACTGTTGAGGAGAGAAATAAGGACACAATTCCTTCCTTGACTACAACTATTCCCTTTCCATTTGCTGCTTGACTTGATTGTAATGATACTTGTCTTTTAGCTGCAGTACTTGCTACTGTTTGAGTTCCAGGAATCTTTATTAAAAAAAGGGGAGTCCAGCCAAAACCACAACTCATTTGGTTCTCTTTGCCAAGTTCTTTCTGCTCTCTGTATATCTATTGAATCTTGTGAGGGCAAGACCTGGAAGTGTCACTTAGTACCATTCTTTTACTGTCATTAAAGGACACAAATGTGACTCAAAATCATCTTGGACGTGATTAATTGGTCTGTAGATGACCCTCAGGGGCAAGGGGAAGGTCTTTTCTAAATGTGAAGAGTCCCTTCTTCTGCACCACTTTACTGAAAAGGAGTTTTTGGGGTGAGGTTTGGCAGCCTTCTTGTTAAATATGTTAATATCAACAGACCTGATTGAAGGACAGGGTCAGGATGTTACCGTGTTATCATAAGGGAAAAGCTAATGGCATTTCCTTTTTGTTTTTTGATAAGACTACCCCTGAAGGCAAGGGGGGGCTGAGGTTCTTGTTAATAGATCTCTTGCTGTAGATTAGAATGAAATGACACTGAATGACTGGGGTTTTTTATATATATTATGTATATATTTATGTAGGGATCATTTTAGAATAGTGTGCTTGCCCTGGAAATGAGGCATGTAGCCATTTTGGTTATCATCTATCTATAGGAATATAACAGTACGAAAGTATAAAGACATCACTTGAGAAAATATATAAGGGCAGGAAAGAATTATAAGAAAAGGATAAGAGCAGATAGTGGAGAGGAAAGACATCATCACCCATCCAGTAAGGAGGTTTGTTGTTATTTGGTGTCTGTTGGCTGAAATGATTATTTCCATCTTTATCAGCTGGGAGTGGGGGAAGCCCCCAAAACACCAAGGTCAATGGGTTAATAAATGTTCAGGTTTATGTCAGACACCTCCTCCCTTCCTGGGGGGGTCAGTCTTACTCTGCTGTAAGGTTGTGGATCACAGGCAGTCTTCTGGTGGAAGGTCACAAAAATTAGTCAGGGGCACTCTGGGGGTCTCTGGTGGTTTATGACACCTTCTAAGACATGACAGCTGCCTCCCATGCCAGTGTGGTTGAGCCAGATGTGCCCCATCAGAAGGGATGAAAACCTTCAGGCCCATGTGTGAACGCCCTGCTCCTTCCCCAGGGAGGAGTCGTGCAACTGAGCCTGTTATCTAAGGGTGACAAAAAGCATTATCTGACCTCTGCTTCTTGCCTGCCTTCTCCCTCACATGGCTCAAACCCCAGCTTGGAGCCTCTGCTGGTGCGTGCTCCCCCCATCTGCACCTGGGCTGGGACCTTGCAGACCCATCCTCAGCAAAGCACCTGCTGCTATTGCAAATAGGTGATTGTTTGAGTCACTAACCATTAACACTTCAGTCTCTCATGCCATCCTGCTATAGAAATGGTAGTGACTAAATAATAGAAATTTGTATTTTAATTTAATTTCATTTTTTACTCTGTTTAGTTTTAAAAAACTGAAATGCACTATCTAGGTTTGTTAGGACACTAAGGTTATTGTAAATATTTGTATTAAACAGCAACAATGTCATCTTTAAAATTATGACATTAACAGCCTTTGTGTAATTGTGATTATTATCTAACGATGTCTGTTGAGAAACTGTCACTGGCTGGAGCAGGATTGGATCCAGGTGCATGGCTTTGCATGGCTGTACATATTGTAAGTCCAGAAAAATATATGTATGTATATACAAACCACATATTTTGTTTGTAATTGAGTCATGATTTTAATCTTACAGAATCATAGAATGGCTTGAGTCGGAAGAGACCTTAAAGCCCCCTTCCACTAGACCAGGTTGCTCAAAGCCCCATCCAACCCGGCCTTGAACACTTTCAAGGAAGATACACAGCTTCTCTGGGCAGCCTGTTCCAGTATCTCACCTCGACATCTATTCTGCATCTGTATCTATTAATCTGTCTAAATCTCTGCAGCTGTTTGTTCTAACTGCTTTGTGCAGTAACCCTGGTTACTTTTCAGTACTACATTGTATAGTGTGGGGATGTAGTTTATAGCCCCTGGTACCAGAAGAGCTTTTCTTGAAGACTTTATCTCAGTGTTCACCAAAAACTTTTCTGGAAATTCCAAGTGTGCTAAATCTTCAGAGATTCAATACTATTGCTGGCTTTGTTCTTTAGGAGAGCAGTAGGTGAAGGTGAGAATGTCTCCATCTACCATCTGAAAAACTCCATCTACCATATTCAAATTGTTAGAATCTACAAAGCTTAGATTTTCCTACTACTGTCAGGCAATGTAAGTACATTCTTTAGTTTAGCACAAAAATTTCTGGGAGCTAAAGTTATGTGGATTTGTTAGTTTTCTTAGGGCTTACTGCAATTCTGTTCATCAGTAAACCATATGCTGTCCTTTAACCAAAAGAACAGATTTTCTGTAGCTACTATAGCTACAGTTACAATTTTTTTCCTTTGCATAATGAGTTAGGAAATCTACTTGGAAATTCTCATGCATAATATGATTTATTAAATTTAAGGTTAAAATCAGGGTTAAAATTATCCAGTTGAATACTGTGACCTTAATACTGTCTTTGCAAGTTTCCTTAGCAGCTTAATGCATTCAGATTTATACTAACTTGAGTACAACCTATTTATTTTGCTTTGACCCTTTTGTCTGCTGTATGATTTACTCATGCTGCATATTGTTTTCTTTTAAATACTGTTAAGTCTTTGCTTGAAGCAAAACTGCTCTCCACATTTTCTCTTGGAGGTAATTTGCTCCAGGCTACTTTTTAACTTTCTGAAATGTAAAGTAATTGCAGTTCAGGTTTTAATTGTATGTCTTTTTCTCCTTTTCAAGAATATGCTGCCTGGACACATCACTTTGTTATTTAAAGGGCTGATAAATGTGTCTAAGTTGTATTAATTTATGTGGCAATAGAATTTAAATTAATGCTAACCAAAAGATCTTTTAATGCATGAGCACTATGAAAGGTATAATTAAATATCTCTAAAAAAAAAATTACAGGATATTTCATGAATGTCAGTAACATAGTTTTAGCCCTTAAATAATTTTTCTTTGTTACAGATGCTTTTTAGGGTTGTGTCTACCAGAACCTTAAAAATGTATGTCTTAACAGTAGGGTTTTCCCTTCATTTGCCCATTTGGACTTGAGCTAATTTTTAAGGTTCATCTTATCCTCCTAAATTAGGCTTTTACAGATTGTAGAAAGTTCAGGGTGTCGTAATGACACAGAGGGATTTTTGATCTATGTGCAGAACATTTAGGTAAACACTTGAACTGATGAGGAGTCTTTCTGTCGTCAGTGATTCCTGTTAGGAGCATCCCAGAGTTCCTTGTTTGAGGACAAATATAAAGATTAACCCGCTATAAAGGAACAGACTATGGCTGAAGAATTTGCATAGTTGCTTTTTTTGGAAGAAGAATTGTGTGTCACATGAGAATTATTTGCTTCAATTAATCAGTCTTTAAAAAATGGTGAACTCTGTCATAATCTGCTTCAGTCACTTGTGGAAGAGCACTGAACTCTTGCTCACTGCCCAACATGTAGCCCCATCAGGGGTGAGTGAAGTGTGTTTTCCCTTTCTTCTGGCCACTTTTCTCCAAGCGTTGGGCCAGCATGTGGTAGGATGTAGAGCCACTGTTGGCTCACACTTGGCTGAGCATGCTGAATGACCACAGGTCCTTTCCAGACAGCTGCTTTTCAGCCAAATATCTGGGGCTCTTCTGCTCCAAGCACAGAGCTTTGCACTTCTTGCTGCACCTCCTGAAGTTACTCAGTCTATTTTCTTTTTTTTTTTTTTTTTTTGTTCATTTCTTGCCTTCCCTTAGTTTGTAACTTGGAGGTGAAACACTGAGTTTGTAATGTTAGTCATCACTGTGGATGATTGTTTTAGATGTCTTGCAGTCCACAGTGCACAGTGAACATACCCCAAGCTTGGCTGGCACCACAGTGAATTTTCTGTATGTTTTTTCATGAATCAGTGTACATTTCTGGCTACCATCAGCTGCCAAGATTGTTTGAAATGTACCAAATAGCCTTAGGCATTTCTGCTTCAAGGAAGACTTGTTGATTCTTTTCTTAGTGAGAAAGATGGCATTTTTATCTGATGTCTCAAATAGCAATGGTGGAAATTATATTTAGTGTGCAGTGTACTTGAAAGCAATCAATATTCATTTTAGCTTGCATTAAAAAAATCATAGGTTCTTAGTAAAACCATACATGTAATACACTGAAACTGCCATTTTCCTTTTTCTGGGGAGACTATTGATTAAAGTTCAGGTACCAGCAGTGTCATTTCTGGATGCTGGGATTTAAATATGGGCTCTGTAACAGTGATGACTGACATGATTCAGCTGTAGGCACAAAAGGTTTTATTTTATTTCACCAGCTGTAGATTGGCTGGAGAGACCCAGGTGGGACTACAGTCCTCTCACACCTGCAGGGAATGGGAAAGGTTATGTTCAAGTACCACCTGAATGTTGTCACTTGGGAACCCACTGCTGCAGCCATAGATGCATGGATTCATTCCTGTAAAGGCCCACACAATGTACTGCTCACCATTTCTTTTTCCCAGTCATGGAGACTGAAAGATGGATTTTCTTCATTTTTCAAAGGGAAGATGAACTGTAGAAAAAACAATGATTTCTATAGGACTCACAGGAGAATTTCTGGCCAAGGTTACAACTCAGTCTGGGAGTTGTATTAGAGTGCTTCTATGCACAACAGATTCTTCATAAGATTTAAATCAGGAGGGAGAAGAGGTATTCTGGCTTGGATTTGGTGGCAGGATGCCAATTAATCCTAAAAATAGCATGTGCTTTCTGTCATGGAAGAACTCTCTGTTTGAATTGGACCAATTTCTGGAATGTATCTTCCTTGTTTTCTTTTTTTATTCCATGAATTACTCTCCCAGACAGTGAAAGTGATCCTACCTGTTAGAATTATTTCATATGTTTAAAGTGCCTCTCAAGTGCTTAGTGTACATAGGTCAATGTAGAGTGTAGGAGGCTGGAGAACAGTCATTTGTGGGGGGAAAATCAGGATGAGCAAAGGAAAGGCTCTTTGAAGCATTTAATGCTTAAGGTATTTGGTTTTGAATGCTTAAGAATTGTGTTTGAAATAAATATATTTCAAAGTGTGAAAACCATGGCCTAGATATCTTTGTAGATTGCTGAAGTAAAGAAACAAATACCCACACTGTGACCAATTGAGTTCTTTTAAATTTTAGAGGTTCCCCTCTCCACCATTTTAGCATTTACCAGTTTGTATTTCAGTCAGAGGAAATATATTACAAGTTCAAGTCCTTTCAATTATTATTAGAAGATATTGCCAAATATTTCAAAGTATTAGAATTATTATCTCTGGAGATCTGATCAGTACTGTCAGTGCATTGTTACTGTAATATCTAGATTATTCATATGTCATAACCTTCTGGGGACTCTGCGAGGGCTTTGGGCAACACATAAAACCTAAGTTTGTTGACTTCTTACTGTTTTGCTTCTTTCTGATATTCATTGTTTTTGACACACAAACAAAAGGAGCAGATTTACTAAAATTCCTGTTAATGCTGAGAATAATCACTCTCCTAGATGGTCAACAGGACATCGATCTGTAGTGCCCAGAACAGAATTAATTAGTCCTATTTATTTGAGCCAACCTGCTGTATCTTATTTTATATTTAAATATACTGGGTTAATTAAATATGGTATTATATATGTGACCAATTATTATTATTATTATTCTTTCTCTTGGAGACTTCTTTCAAATATTTTTGCAAATTCTGTTTATAGTCATAGCTCATGAACAGCTATAATTATACTCCAATTAGCAGATATTGAGAGACACAAACTGTTTCATTGCTTTGAAGGTGTTAGTATGTTGGAAAGTAGGAACTTTAGAGAAAAACAATATGCAGTTGCAAATTAAAAAAAAAAAAGAAAGAAGAAAACAGACTGTCTGGCATTTTGTTAAGGAAGTGATTGATACCTGGGTCTGTTTTGCCCAAATAAGAAGTGAACAATTCTGTTTACCCCTATATTTACTTGTTGAAGTAATAGATGCAATACAAGTGTGTGTGGGTTTTTTGAGTTGGTTTTTTTTCCTTAGTAGAGTTGTTCTACTGTATTATAATCATGTTTTTCTTGTCTTGCTTCCCATGCTTTTCAGCAGTTCTGAATTATGTATAAAGCTCACATGTATAGGCTTTGTCTTGTCTTTCAGTTTGCTTGTAAGATTAACATTGCTGTTGACCAAAGTTAAGCAAATGCAACGAAGGCTGATATTTTTCCAATTAATTATTGGAAATTGTTCCTGCCTGTGAACATCAGTATTCAGTGCACACTTATACCAGAATAAAGTGGTTGGTCATTAGCTTCCAGTCCTCGGTGTCTAAACTTGACATTTCCTCAAAAAAACCCCCATCACAGCACTCCTGAAAGATACAGAGATCACTTCTGGAACAAACACACTTGTTTTAGTAGGGCTTTGGAGATTTGGTTTGGAAATTGAAAAACATTGCATTCATCACTATGCTCAAAAGAATGATTTATTCATGTGTTTCAGAAAGAGTTATTTTTGTCTCTTTCTCTCTAATGGATTGCACTTTGGGATATACAAATCATTTGAATGTGTCATACTAAAAACTGGTGGCTGAAAACTTATCCCAGCTGGAAACCATGAGAACTGAGCAAAGTTTCCTTTTCTCCTTTAAAAAGGAAGAAGATCTTTGTTAGGATCAATTCTTGTGGTAATCCTATGTAGATTAATGTGGAAATAAAATAAAGTGCCTCTGTGGAATGGGTTGGACAGGACAAGCAATATAACTGTACCTCTATTAGGTAATTCATGTAGTAATTGTTTCTGTAAGGGAAATGTATAAAGAGCAGAAAACTGCCATTTTGAAAAGAAGGTAGAAGGGAGAGCTACTCAATGGTTATTTGTTCATGACAGAGTTGAGAGATTATTTTAAGTATGATTTCATTAATTATTTTATTTAGCCGTCTCGTTATGTTGGATCTCAGTGACCATCCCAGCTTGCTACATAGGTAACTGGCAAGATCATCATCAGCTTACGAAACAAAGAATCCAACTTTGCTGCAAAAGGAGCTCCATGGAAGATGTGAAAGTGATCCAAATGCTTCTGTAGGAACTGGGGGTTCTTCACCACACCCCAAAATGTACTCTCTCAAATCAGGCATTTTCAAATCCATTTCTTTTTCCCTCACTTGTAATGTGCAAGGTGCTGTTTGACAGCCCTGGAAATTAAGTCCTCTATTTCTCCACAGGACAGGTATAGCAAGGGCAGCAGCAATGCAAGCTTCCCCACACTGTCCTGCCAGTGTTCCTCAGCCCAGTTCTGAAGAAGTCACTTCTGGAGGTGAGTGGGTGGAAGAGTCTCTGTCTGTGCAGAGGCTGCTGCAGGGCTGTGGTTGGATGGTTCCTGCAGGACAGGCTGTTGGATGGAGGCTGTTCCCTTGTCTCCAGCGAGCCACCAGTCTTTAACAGATAATCACTTTATGTATCACAGAGCAGCGTGGGCTCGATTCGTTGAGGTTGCATTATTCTGCTTGACTGTTGTCACATTTTGGTATTTCTTTGTGGTTTGATGGCACCTGTGCATTATTTTCTTTTTGCACTGTTTTGTTGCTGAAGACTTTGTCAATGCTTTATGTACACAGCTCCGAAGCAGCATGTGAATAACTGAATGCAGCCTGGTTGTAAATGTGGTACAGAAAAGCCGTTCCTGGTGGCAGCCATGTGTGCAAGAGGAGCTGTAGGGCACAAGGCCAGGAGGCATGCTTTGAAATGCACCAGAAATTGATAAGAGTGTATGTTGGTTTCCAGTATCTAAATGAATGGTTAGGTTTCTGTTGCAAAGCCATATCTTAACCATTTCTCTTTTCATAATTACTATGTAATTTAGATATTAACATCAATTAAGCTGGCAAACTAATGTTCTTTTTTAGATTATTTTACAATTAATGAAATCTGCCTATCTAAAGCTAGACATGCAACATTCTGCAGTATATGAAAATAAAGAGTATGTATTGCAGTTACAATAGGTAGTTGTCATCCAAACCAGAAATATGTGATAAATGATGTGAGAGGAATTAATTACTGATGCAAGTTTTCAAAACAATAATAATGAGTGCTTACCAGTTTGGTAAATTAATTCTCCTATACCTCCCTGAAATTACTTAAGCACTGCATACTTCAGATACAGTGAGAAGTATTCTGTTTTCAGCCAAATTTACATCTTTTAAACACAGAAATAAATCTGACAAAATGGGAAACAAAGTCTTAGCAAGGATGTTAGATCATGGTGAATTACTTTTCTAATTTCAAATGTTGCGTGAAGGATTTGCAATGCCTTGATTATAATTTGTAGTTAAGGCCCTTAAGTCTATTTAACTCTGTTTCTATGGCTGTTTGTAAACAGGTATGATAACAAGAGACCATAGTACAATTCAATAATTGTATGAATTTAGCGTTGTTCCTGTCTGTTTCTGTGAGATCATAGAGTAAGAAGAGTTAATTTTCCTAGTCAAAGTAGACTTCCTGAAGGGATTTCTTAATTTTTAACTTTTAAGTATATGAACCAGAATAGTATTCATTCCATGTATAGCTATAACAGTTCCTTTTAAATATTTTAAAAAATTTTATCAGGTAGCAAGGCCTATGGACTTCTGTTCATAATTAAAATTAATGAGAAAGTCCTGTTGAGAAGTCATTTGAGACTGATCCATAAAGTGGAAAATAGTTTGAGGGTCCTTGTCATGAGAATACATGGCATTAGGACATTTGCTAATAAGTCACCTTAATGTTTGTATGGTGCCTTTAAATCATGTGGATTTGATTTTTTTCAGCTCTTTTGAATGTAGAGCAAAGTGCTAATCTCTTACTGATGTTGAAAAAAAGTGTAGAGAGGTCCAGAGTTGGCCTCCTACACATTTGAAGCCCAGAGTTTCAGCTAAAACCTCCCTCTGCCATGCAAACCTTTGAACATAATGATGTACTTTGTCACAATTAAACCTTTTTTATAATAGACTTTATTTCAAATTCAAGTTCAAAAATACATTTTCAGTAAAAACATAATAGAATGGTCATAGAGACTTTCCTTCACACAGTATTTATTCATAACACATTCATCTTTCTGTCTCTGCATCTTCTTTCTGTGAATACTAATTAATACAGAGTCTGATTTTTTCTGCACGTTTACATTGAAGAATGGTGATCTAAGGTAGCACACGTGCATATGGCCCAGGGCATCCAGAGCTCCTTGACCCTGGAGTCCTAACTTAGACAAATCAGGTTTCTACTGTGGCTGCTTATGTGAGAAGAGGCTTTGCACCACGCTCATAGCTACAGATCCTTAAGAGCTTCCACTTTATCAACTTGTCTTTACTTCCAGTTACATCCTGGTGATTGCACAGCCTCTCAGAGTTTTTGCCCAGGGACTGGGAGTTGGAGGAAGGTTATACCAATCTTTCAAGAGTATATATAAATATTTTCCTGAAGATACAGTAAATTGGTTTTAGGCTTCAGGCTCAATTTAAAAATTCATTTTTAACATCAACCACTAGATAACAGAGATAGAATAACTAAATAACATAGTCAGAGTTTTTGGATCAAGTGTCAGAAACAGAGGCTGCAAACAAGGAATAAGAAACATTCACACTGAATGATGTATGGTCTTTGCACAGCTGGGAAACCCCCATGCTAAAATGTTCCTTTTTTGACATTCTGTCTGTGAAGATAATATAGATCTGTGTTTATAATCGATCCAGGAAGGACTTTTCTTATTCTCAGTCTTCTGGAGATACGTCTTGAAAAGGGTTTCCCTAGCAGGTTTAGAGTTAGGGTGAAGTACATTGGTCTGTCTGTGATGATCTGGAAGGAACTGTGTAATCTTAGATTGTTCAAAAGGAAATGTTTATTTGCAGCATCTAGAAATGCTTCATGTGTCAGCCATGGACTTGTAAAAGTAAATCACTGAGATACAGCAGAAGGAAATGCCTTCTAATCAAAGCTTTATGCCACTGGCATGTGTAAGTAAAAGGAAGACTAAAATACCAAATCTATCAGAGAAGTAATCTCATTGCTCTACTATCAGGCTGTGCAACTGGTTTCACAGACTTATCACACAGTTATCACAGGCTTCTGTCATATTACTGTTTAGAATTATTGGGACCATAGGAAGGAATTTGTCACATGTCTCTTTAGGTTCACAGTTTTAGTCCAGTGGTTTGTGACAAGGTACCGTTAGCAATGACCAACTGCCTAACAGAGTATATGAAAAATGCTTGATTTTAAATTTGTTCAGTATGCTACAGCAATACTATGGCATCTGTAAAGGGTGAAGTGTTGCCACATATGGAACTCATTGCAGAACTGTTGCTGTGAGCTCATACAGGGCAGGTAATACATTTTGCTGTGCGTACATAAATAAAGCCAACCTTCCCTACATCTTTGGATATTCCAGTGATACAGGTAATATGTATTTATAGCAGTCTCAGTGCAAAGAAAAAAAACAAGCAAATAATCCCCCAAGTCCCACAACAGCAATTTCTCCCATTTAATTATTTTCTTTAGAGTGCCTAGAAAATTTAGGCTTACTGAAATTGCTTTTGAGAGTGTCACCTTTTATCTTGTAGCAGAGTACTTGAACTCGGATGTTGAAAACAGTTCAACCAAAAAAATGCTGCTGACACAGGATGAGATATGCAGACAAAAAATTAAAAGGTGATACAGAAGGTAAATCCTCTTTCAGGACCCTTATGAGAATGCCATTTGATTATCATAATGACAACACAGGTAATCATTATTCTCTGCATTCCATAAAATCCTGACTCACAAATGAGCTGAGTTTTCACAAAGTCGAACTATAAGATCAACTACAAGACCCCATGGTTTTTTGTTTTTGTCATTCTTCAATTTCTAGGAAGCCTGATGAGACCTAACAGCTCAAGAGCATTGAAAGTGATGAAATCTAAATTTTCTGTGTTTTCTACTTTAGGATGCAGCAAATGAAAAATTAGCTGAGTAAATACTGAGACTCTAGAATTGTGAGATTTTTCTGGGGCAAAAGGAAAGTTGGTTTGCACTTAAATATTGTTTGCAGTTTCTTTCTTAGGCTCATCTACTGTGCACTTGGAGTTGATAGTGAATTTCTCCTGCACTTTAATGGCTGTTGTGCCAGGGTGGTGGATTTATGTATATTTTCTTTTGCTTGATCAAATACTCTAGGCTCATACAAGGAGATGAAGCAAATTAGGAAATGTGTTGTTTTATAAAAAATACTTAAGAACATGCTTCAGGAAAAATAGAACTTGATTGTTTTAAAGGACAGATGCATCTTAAAAAGCACTTAAATTTTAATCAGTCTCTTAATTTTTATTAATCCGTAATGACAAAAAACCACAGTGATTAAAATCCCAGGAGACCGATTTGAATTTACAAGCTGATTTGTTAGCTGGAATTTAGAGGTTTTGCTGTAACAGTCTATCAGATCCTGTGTGTTAAATGCTGAATGACCTTGTGCCATTTATATTGCTCTGTGGTTTGTCAAAAGAAAAAGAGCTTAATTTGATAATTAAGTAGGAGAGAATGAAAAAATGTGTTCAGGCAGTTTGTGACCAGGTTGGGAGAGCAATGTCCTGTTTGCTCTTCATGATGGAAGCAGTGGAGATAACTCAAGAATTACATTTATTCTGGATAGCAATTGCTTTTTTAATTTAATTTTTTTAAATTCTGAGTTCTTTTTAACTAGTGTTTACACCAAAATTATTGATTTGTGGGGGAGGAGTCTCTGTGCTAGTTTACTTAATTTTGTAAGAGTGCTGGAGTGAAGGCTGCCTATTTCAGTTAGAGCACAATGGGAGAGTATTCTTTAACCTCTAGAACTATAAAAAAAACATTCAGAAGAATTGATGTGTAATTGGAAAAGAAACTTTAATTGTAAATAGGTTTTTCGGCTTGTGTTTCTCTTAGGATTTGGGGTTGATATTATTTTTATTTATTTTAATTGAAGTTTTGCTGCCAAATTTTGAATGGTTGGGAACAGCTTGAAGGTCTGTTCGGAAGTAATTGATTTAGTATTGTCTCCTGCCCCACTCCTGTGTGGTGGCTGATGGGTTGTGCTATCCCCAGTGGTGCAAAGGATATTCTGGGAGACCTTTGGGGGCCCTGTAGGGTGGGTGCTGCTAGATTAATGCTGCTGCTTCCTTCCCTCCCCCTGCTTTCTTCTGCATCTCCCTCCTTATTAAACATCCTCTTGACTAAATGCTTGTGCAGAAGAACACTGATGGCATGGCCTGTGTACTTTGCCTTTCCTGGTTTTACAGCTGACAGTGCAGTGACTGTGACAAGTGCACTGGGAACTTGCTGCTTCTACCCTTGAAGCTGTTTTTAAGTGTATAGGGATTTCTTGTGTGGAGTCATCTTGTCCCCTCCTTTGCTGGGGATAGTGCAAGTGTGTGTTTTCTTGTAACTTGGACTAGAATCTAGCACAAGTTCTGAGCAGATCTCATGCTGATTTTGAGCTGAGCACTTCACAAAGTAAATGAATCTGGGAATTGAGTTGTGCCATGCCTGCAAGTAATTTTTAATCTGTGGTGCTGCTGGTTTCACACTGATAGAGATAATTATTTTCTAGTACCTTCCTAATGATGGCGTTTTCCTTCCTAATATTTATACTCTTTGGCTGATGCTATTAGCTTGGTTACATAGAGTCTGTGTGCTGAAACTGCTTAGAGATGAGGCTCTGCCATAGAGAGCTATTCCAGACATTGCTCCTGTCCTTGATTTCCCTTCACAAGAGCAGGACTTGAATGAAGAAAATGCTACTGTGTTAATGTTAGATACAGAAAACATCTTCTCTGTTCACAGGATCAGTTTTGTAGTATCTGTGTGTAAAAGAAACAGCTCAAATGATCTTTCAGGCAATTGGCTGTAGAACTGCCTGGAAATGGGAGTGAAGGAGTGTCTGATACTCACAAATCATGAAAAGCCATTGTAAAACCAGTCTAAAGCCTCTTCCATCCTGGAGAGATTTATAAATGGTGTCAACAAGGAGATCTTCTCACCTGACTGGGGCTTACAGGTTAGCTTAGAATTTTCCTTGCAGAAAATTTCCTTGTTTTACCTTGTCCTCAGACAGCGTGTCACCACTGTGCTTCATCTGGACAGCCAAGTATGCCTTTTTCTTTNTTTCTTTTCTTTCTTTTCTTTCTTTTCTTTCTTTTCTTTCTTTTCTTTCTTTTCTTTCTTTTCTTTCTTTTCTTTCTTTTCTTTCTTTTCTTTCTTTTCTTTCTTTTCTTTCTTTTCTTTCTTTTCTTTCTTTTCTTTCTTTTCTTTCTTTTCTTTCTTTTCTTTCTTTTCTTTCTTTTCTTTCTTTTCTTTCTTTTCTTTCTTTTCTTTCTTTTCTTTCTTTTCTTTCTTTTCTTTCTTTTCTTTCTTTTCTTTCTTTTCTTTCTATGAGCCAAGTAAACATAAAACCTAAACTGAAGATTTGATGATAGGGAAAATCCTCTGTTGTTTCTCACTCTTAAAAGATCTGTACTGTGCTAGAGGGCAGAGAGCACTGTGGTAGGAGGCCAAATACTTCACTGAAGTCAGTATTGCTGATTTTAAGTGAAGATTTCCATGGGTTGTGTGTAAGACCAAGGATAATCTAAATGTTAGATGTCACTAAAAAGTAAGTGATGAATAATGGGATAGAGACAGAGATGCATGGTGGGAAGGAAGAGAAGGCTTTAATAGTCAAACTCTAGGGTGTGCTCATTTATGATCACTATACTCTTTGTCCAATACCACAGAGGGAGAAAATCCCAATCATGCCAAGAGCTGAACAGCTGTTGCCTTTCTATACAAACTGATGCCTTCAAGGGTGCATTTACAGAAAAATAAAACTGGGAGCATGGAATGGGTATGCAGAACAGAATGGGCTGAGCCAATTAATCTCTAACTTTGTAATATGTATATATGTACATATATGTAAAGGGTATATAGCTATGTATTTGTAGTATATGATTTTTTTTCTTGAATCAGAATAAGGTTTTGCATTTGATTTTAAATGTTTTCTCTTTGATCTACCTCTAAATCTGATTGAGGGAAACAGAATGTTTTCTTACTGGATGGAACATAAGCGGCTCTGCTATGCTCTTCTATTTTGAATACTTCGGGATTGTTATGTGTTTTTATAGCAATAAGTTAAATAAATAGACCTGTATCAGCAATTTTGAGGATATGAGCTTAGTGTGCAAACATCTGTTGTGTATATTTGATGTGTCCCCCCTGCCTTTCCAATAAGCCTTTTGAGCTGTATCTTTTCAGTATAGTTATCCTGCAGTGCTTGATAATGCTGACCATGGTTCTGAGATGACAAGCATAATATTTTGAAGATTTTTATAAAAGATAAATTCTTTTATCTGTTCAGTTTTCTTCTCTTTCTGTGTAGTCTCTCTTTATCTCTTCTGGTGAAGTGCTTCTATTTTGAGGACTCCACAGAAGAAAAAACTGGCATACTGACATCTTAAATATTGCTTGTGGAAGCTTCTACTGTTTGAAGTTTTTGAGATTAAGGAAGGACTTGGCAGTACCTGAGTGTGCACATGAGTGATTTCTCCCCCCACCTCGTCCCACTGTTCTTGCTGGCAGATGGTCCTTGAAGGATTTTTGCCAGCAAGTGCAAGTCAGAATAGCCCCTAGGAGTGACTGATAGCAGGCAGCCTTTTCCTCTTGCTGAGCTCAGCAGAACAAGCCTTCCAGTGAACCTGAGCTATCATTTTCAAAGTTATTTCATATTTTTTTTGTCTCAGAAATCACAGTAGCGACAGAGTAGAGTGTTTAACTCCCCATGAGAGTTGTCAAACATAACCAAATATGAAATTAAATTATTGTTAGGAAGTGCTTGGGAGAAGGAGTTTCCAGTCCTAATGCTGCAATAACAGTAGTACCCTTTAAAATAGAAGCTTTACATAGTTTTTTTTGTTCAAAACGTTTCCTTCTGAAAACAAGCACCATTAAGACAGTTTCTCAGGTTGGGGACAATCTTCAGGATGCCAGTAAATGTTGCTCTGTAGCACCACTCTCACTGCCATAATAGTTCTGTATAGAATTGTTGTGGTTTCAGCTCTTCTGGCAGCTAAGCCCCAGGCAGCTGCTTGCTCACTCCCCCAACAGCAGGATCAGGGAAAGAATTCAAAGAGTAAAAGCTGGAAAACTCATGGGTTGAGATAAAGACAGTTTAATAGGGAAAGTAAAAGCCACACACACAAGCAAAGCTGAACAAAGAATTAATTCACTGCTTCCCATGGGCAGGCAGGTGCTCAGCCATCTCCTGGAGAGCAGGGCCCATCACATGTGACAGTGATTTGGAAAGACAAACATAATCACTCCAAATGTCCCCCCCTTCCTCCTTTTTCCCCTCAATTTATACACTGAGCATGATGTCACATGGTCTGGGATATCCCTCTGGTCAGCTTGGGTCACCTGTCCTGGCTGTGACTCCTCTCAGCTTCCCATGCACCTCTCACATCATTGCCAGTGTGGCCGTATACCAAAAGCAAAAAAGGGTTTGGCTCTGTGTAAGTGCTGCTCAGCAATAACAAAAACATTTCTATGTTATCAACCCTGTGTTCAGCACAAATCCAAAATACAGCCCCATACCAGCCACTGTGAAGAAAATTACCCCTGAAATCAGCACATTAACCCAGACTTAACCAACAAATATGTATTTAATAATTAATGACATCTTTTTGTGTAAAATAATGGAACTTTATTTTGTAGATGAGAATTCGTCTTTTGTATTAATTCTTTTTGGATTAATATTTCTCATTCCTTTTTAGTTGTTCCAAATCCTCCCCTGAACACTTGTTCTCTGCCTGACCTCTAACACTATGGATTAAAAAAAAAAAAGAACTCCAGATGGCTCACTTCGTAGAATGAGGGCACCTTTATTTGTAAGGCATTTACATGAGTTAAAAATCCGACAAAGAAAATAAACTGTTTTAATCAATGGTCCTTAAAAATTATGTATGTAGTTTCAGACAAGCATGATTGTAGTGTGACATTGGATAAGTATCTCCCAGACTTCCCAGAGGCTATGAGAGCTAACTGGGCTACCCAAGCCTGATGGTATCCCATAACTTCTGGTCTCTAATGTAATTACTGCAGTAGCAGGTGACTTCCTGCAGCTTTGCAGAAGTGGGGTTTGGTATCAGGTCATCAGTGAGTGGTTACAGAATACAGCAGAGGTCAGTGCCCTGTGTGCCCCTCAGGGACCAAAGCAGGTGTCTTTTAGTAACCTTTTGATGGGTATCCTTCAAACTGCAGAATTCCAGTCTGAATTCTGGGGCTTCCTCTCTCTGTGACCAGGCTTGGAAGAAATGCTAGAGATAAATAAGAGGTTATTTGACAGAATTGCTGGTGAAAATACTACTCTTACTCGCATTTGATGTGGTTGTGGTAATAATTGCAAGGTATCAGAACTGATGGGTGACTAAAGTTTTTTTTTTCTCTGAAAAAGGTTCTTCTTCCTTCTTTGTACCCACCATGAAAAACCCTAACCTCGAGAATAAAAATTTCCTTGGACTTTGATAATGCAGAGATTTAATCAAGTGTGTTGTTCTACTCTGGCGTAGATCAGTATCAGATGCTTATCTTGTTATTTAAACTGTGTTAACACTGAGGCACCAGGCACAGCTGGTTCTGTAAACACAGAGGGAGGTGGTTTCTGCCCAGAGGAGTGTAGTGTTAAGTATGAGACTAGAAAGTGTGAGGATATATTAAAACAGGGGGAACAAGAGGTCATGATGACTGGTCAGCACAAGAAGCAGCTGTAGTAGGAACCTGGCTGCCAAGTGTCTTTATTTTATGGTAATCCATTTGTTGCAGTGCCCTGAGGAGTATGGTTTGTTTTAGCTGAGCTCCAGAGTGGAATGTAGATCATGCTGATCACCCAGTCTCTGAAAACATTCTTCACTTTGAAAATATTCTCATATTGCCCTTTGTCATTATTTTCTGCAAATAACGATGCAATAATTATAATTACCTCTATAATAACTGAGCAACTGCGCTTTTATTCAGTTGTGTGACAGTGTCCTTGAGTACTCTGGCACTCCAGTGATTACTCCTAAAAACTTAAACCAGAGGACTTTGCTGGTTACCAGTGAGCTATGAAAAACATTTCAGCAAAATACATAGAAATGCACCTGAGGGTTCCTCAAAAATCTACAACATAAATATGCAGAAAGAGAAAATTCACGGCAGTCATCGTCTTCGGAGAAATTAGAGATCTTCACATGGCTGACAGAGTCCTAAGCATTTTAATCTTAGTGTGAGTGGATTTGACGTGAATGTTTTTATGTTAATTTAAGAGATGTGTACAGTAAAATTCATCACAGTGTTGTGTAGTTTGAATGTCATACAGTGAATCTATAAGCCTTGTCATGGGGGCCTGACACGTTAAGTGCTCTCTCTGTCCACAAATGGCCCTTTAGTGATACAGGGGTCAGGACAGAGTAAAGTGCTCTCCAAAGTGGCTTTTCTGCAAAGATGTTATTTTCTTGTCTACAACCACATTCCAGGCAGACTCAGTCTCTCTCTCTCTCTGATGGAATTTTAAGCCATAATTGATTCATAATCTATCCTCAGAGATTTTTTTTATGACTCTCTCAGTTATTCCTAGCTAAACTGGATTTGAATTGAGTTCAGCTGGTCTCAGCAACAGATGTTGGTTATGACTAGATAATGAGGGGTCAAGTAGGAGAAAGCCAAAAATATTCACTCTTTCTGTAATCTTGACCAAATGAATCTTTTACTTGCTGCATGTTTTTCAAAATAGTTTTATATTTTTACTGTTAATGAAATACTGGGGTATACATAATATATGAATATTGCTGTGGAATTGAGTAAAAATATATTGGGAATGTGTATTTCTCCAGTTTACTTTTAATTTATTTTCACCCATTATTAAATTTAAAAATAAGAGAATTACAAGTAGTGCCATAAATCAATATGTGTCCTGAACTGCAGAGCAAGTAATTTTTATAAGAGGGCAAGACACTGTGTTTATAATAAATCAAGTTCATTATCTTTTGAGTTTCCTGATTAGAGCAATTAGTCATTTATGCTGATACAAAGCCACCAGTGAATTCTTTGCTTTGTTTCACAAATATTAAACCTTAACTTGTTGTGTAAGGGTCATTGGTTATAAACAGCTCTACATTGTAATGTAAATTGGTTGCTTTGTTAGTGGGGAAGTAGTTTCTGCCAATGCAAATTAATACACCAAGCAACTCTCCTGCAGTTAGAGCAACCTGGCTTTAACACTGTGCCCTGCAAAGTGATTTAAAGTGCCCGATAGGACCCAGCAGGTGGGGCTGGGATGGGCATTGGGGGTTCCTGGTGCTCAGGGTCTCAGGTGGTTAGAGAGGGGCTGCAGGCTGTGCAGGAAGGCTCTGTGGGCTTCCCCACCCCTGCAGTGGCCGTGCTGGCAGCTGCCCACTCCCACCAACCACGGTGGAGAGCTCTGGTTGGGCTCAGTCGCAAAATATTTGGGAGGTTTGGAAAGAGAACCCCATGTGGTTTATATCTGCAGAACACTGCTGTTACCTGAGGGGCTTCAGTTTGGAAAGCAAGTGTCACTCCAGCTAGGTATTGAAAAGGTCATTGCCAAGTAAAAATTTGTGCTTTTGAGAAAAGCATGCATGAGATTGTATTTCTTACTGCTCTTTAACTGTTGGTAAGAGTAGTCTCTTCTGGGGTAGGGTCAAACACAGCTTAATTTTCAGTATGAAAACAATTGTGTTCCTCTGGAAAGTTTCTGTATTTCCAGGTATCAGTTCTGACCAATATGCACTTGGCATCATATTTGTAAAACTTACCCTTAGGCTGGAATAAATCCACACGTTGAGGACAGAAGTTCAGAAGTCTCCTGAGTTGTTTTGTGGATCTTAATTTTAGGCATGCCTATGCTCACAGGCAGAGCAAAGTAGGATGAGCCTGATAATTTCAGTATAAGTCTAGCTTTTCTTCTGAATAGCAAGTGTTACAGGATCTGTGAAAATGTAACATTAGAAAGCACCTAATGATCTACCTTTACTGTAACTCTTAATTAAAGAAAACAAGTCTTCTTTCTGCTTTGGTTTCTTTGTACAGTTCCAGTTCAAGGGTAATTGTGAGCCTCCAAATTCTTTCTTTTCATATTAGATTACGTCCTTTTGGGTTAAAATAAGGGAAACCTTTCCAGCAGTTACTTTGGTTACCTGCTGTGCAAACTAATAATGCCATGCTAATCTCAAAAGGACTGTCAGTCACAGTCACATTTGAATTTCAGTGTTTCAGGAAGGAGATAATCAAGAGAGGGAAATTAGCTGAACTAGTGCTATGTTGCACTACTTGATTTTAAAATCTACAGTCAATCAAATACATCAAGAATGGAAGGTGTGTTTTTGAGAAGGTAGAGATTTGTTTACAGGATTCTTTTGTGAATTTTAATGGTGCAGTATTAATAAGGAGACATTACTATAGGTTCTTTTTTATTTTGGCATATACTCCAGTGAGAAATAAGTAATAACATATGGGGTGAGGATTTGAGAGATTCAGTTTATAAAAGAGGGTAATTGTGACTAAGTGCAGGTTAACACATGAGCTCTGGCATTTGTTTTCCTCTTGTTAGTGATGAAACACTGCACAATGTTCACAAGGAAGCTTAAATGTGCTTTAGAGACAGACTTTTCATATGCTAGGACAAAGAAAATAGATATTTTCAGAGATTTCTAAACATTCTAGCATTTTCCACACTAAAAAAAAGATGGGCTCCAAGAAGTTGTCTAAAAGCATGAACATTGTAATTTAAAAAGCTAATAGCTTCTAGTGACTGTTCACCACCTGGATATTAATGCAGGCAATTACCAGGTCTTGCCATTCAAACATTATTATGTTAGAGCAAGAAAAAAGCCTATATTGTATTTTCTATGACCTTTCTAATACTATATGTACACATATAGATTTGTGTTATTTGTCTCTGATTCACCAAGTGTTTCTTATGTGTGGCTCAAGGCATTTATTTATTGCAAGGCTTCAAGCTGTGGTAAGCAAGGTCATAGATTAAGAATTGATTTCCACAGTTGCTCTAACATACAAACAAAATTTCACTTGGTTGGTTATAAAAACTACAGCTGGGTATAAATTCAGTTTTTCAACACCATTTTGAAAATGAATGTTAAAACAAATGAGAAAATACTCTGTATGTATTGCATGCTTCATTTAGACCTTCAGCTAAAACTTAAGAAAGCAAACTGCTAAATAAAACTATGCAAATAATAAAGATGGTGGGTTTTTTATTTCACTTGTTCTTTCTTGTTATGACTTTTTTTTTAAATTCAGATTTCCTATACAGTTTCCATCAAATCGTGTTTTGATCAATATCTTGAATAGTCCTTTTTTTTTAACTATATGCTTCTAGAACCATTACTAATTGCAATAGGAATGTGGGTTTCCGAATGAAAAATAGCTTCTCTTCTTTGGAAACAGACAGTTCTATGAGAAACAGAAAAATTCTGCTCTTTTATTAGCATTGTCTATAATGTGAAACACATGATTTTTTAGAACTGAAGACTATATTTAGACTGAGCTGAAAATTCACCTTATCAAGGAGATGTGTTCTGGGGGTGTTTTTATGGTTTTGTTTGTGGGTTGTCGTGTTTGGTTTTGCTTTTAAGGTGTGCTTTGTGTTGGTAACAGTAGTAGAGCTTAACTGCATGCAGAAATCAATTTGTGTAAATGTCAAATCCACTCTTTCATCAATCTCTGCAGCAAGTCTGATTCCTACTGACTACACAGTAAATAGCAAGTTGGAGATACTGGCTTCTTAGGCACGTCTTTAAAGAGAATATTTCTGATATAATATTGTTATAATCTGTTACTGAATTAGTATGCCTAGAACAGAAACCATAATATGTAGTTTGTTTCCAGATCACTATCAATATCAGGTGGCTTTAAAAAATACTGTTTCTGCATGTCATAGCTACTCTTTCTGCTATTAGCAGAGGAACCAAATTGCAAGATTATTTTTCTTAGATAACAGAGAATATCGTATTAGCTTGTTGGGAATTGTTTTGCATTGCACAGCCCACACTGTAGCTTATGGCACTGGCCCACAAGGGAGTAGTGTGGCAAAGGTTTTGCAGTACTCTGTTTTGTTAAAACAATGGCTGAATTGCCAACCCTTTTGCACATCAGTGCATGAAGCAACTTTCTCACAGTGGTCACAATATGTATGTAAAGAAAAGCAGTTGGAAAGCAAAGTACTGTGTGGTGGGAGCAGTAAAACAGGTGAGTAAAACAGGTAAGGATTTGAAATATAAGCTTTATTAAGGAAAATGTGTGTGGAAATGAAGTGCTTCAGAAAACACTCCTCTTGCCAATTCAGATGGTTATAAATTGTGAAATACATCTGTTGGTAATGATCTTTATTCCCTCCCTAAACTGTATTTTGCACGATTAGGATACTCAGATCTCCTTTCATGGCTGTTCCCAGCAAACTTCTTAGCACTTGACCATATTTTGCAAAATTTTGAGTAGCAGCTTATTTTAATGAATTGGAAACTGAGGATTTTGTCAGTTTTTTTAAATGCCCATGTCTGTAACAAACTTCCTTTTGACTTCATTGAGATTTCCATATGGAGATACCTCAAAAAATGCAGCTTTGTGGTGAAATACAGTGAATCAATTCAACTCAGACTTCCCCAGAATAATAAAGTCTCTCTGAAAGCCTTGTTAGGAAGGAATTACAATTATCAAGTCTGTTAGTCAGGAAGGCTTGTTGTTAGTGTATTACTGCAGGACAACTCAAGCATGGTCATGCCTGACTGAATACAAGATTTATGCCCATTTCTAAAATGTAGATCTCTTTTTTAAAGAAAACACTGAAATATGTATGAAGAATTTTGGACTGATTCATTAACTTTGAATAAATTCCTACAACAAATAAGTGAAAGGAAGAGAAAGCAAAAATAACTAGCTTAGCAGGACTCCTTGTGTGAGATTGGCTGACTGCAGAGACACGGGACTATTGAAGAGAGGTCACTGATAATTCATTGTGGATCCATTTGATGGTAAACTTTGATAAACCTAACCTTTTCAGAATCAGATATGGCACCACCCTCTGAGATTCATGGGCAGGACCGTGTACACCTGAGGAATGTCTGTCGAGCAGCAGCCTAGAAGTTTGGGCTTAGGTAGGAATCTGTTGTGAAAAATTCTGTTTGAAAAGGTGCACCCACAACATGTATTTGAGACTACTGAGGTCTTTGAGTTAGCAGAGCAGTGTGCCACTTAGGCACCCAAAGATGATCAGAGGGCTGGAGCACCTCTCCTGTGAGGAGGGGCTGAGAAAATTGAGTTTGTGCAGCCTGGAATAAGGAAGGCTCTGAGGTGACTTCATTGTGTCCTTCCAGTTCTTGAAGTGGGCTGCAAGGAGCTGGACAGGGCCTTCTAGCAAGGCCATATATTGATGGGACAAGGGATAATGGCCTTAAAATTAAAGACGGAAGGTTTAGGTTGAATATTAGGAATAAATTATTCTCTGTAAGGGTGAGGAGACAGTAAAACAGGTTGCCCCTATGAGTTATGGTTGCCTCATGCCTTGGACAGGGATAGGGCCCTGAGTGACCTGTAGAAGGTATCTCTGGCCATGGAATAGTTGGAACTAGATCTTCAAGGTCCCTTCCAATCCATACCATTCAAAGATTCTGTGATTCTGTATTTTCTGTTTGCATTTTAATTCTGGCTTGTTTGTTATCTCAGCTCTTGATTTGAAATGTTGAAAACTGTGATGTTTCTGACTTTAACTGGAGAATTAAACTTGTCAAGTTCCCTGATGATTTAACATGTGCAAATATAAATATTCTTATCGAACTCTGATTTTTGTAACACAATTTGTGCTCCTTCATATGTTGTTATCAAAATGTACATACACTCCAGTGGTAGTATTACGTTACATTAGTGGGGATTAATGCTGCAAAATCCAATATCTGCAGCCGGAGGGCAAAGCACATCATTTCAGAAAGATCAAGGGATTGCAGTCATTTACATTTGATTGGGCTTTCTTGGATGCATATGCAATTTCTCTGCACCCCACTGTACAGCACTTGGAACCAGGCTCTGGTCTGAAGAAGGCGACTAATGACAGTAATTATCTATTGCTCTTTCTTCTGCACATCTGCTTGGCAACATAACTCCTTGGCTTGGGTTAAAACAGCACTGAGGCTTTTTTACCACTCTGAGAGAAAAAATAGAAGTCATGCAAGTAGTGATGCATTCCCCACTTCATTTTTCCACCACCTGCTGCCTTGCTCTGACATGGATGGCTCTGTGAAGAGCACTGAGGTAGAAGTTGTGAACAACTGGTCTGAGACTCTTCCTGAGCTTCCTTCTGTGTTGAGTTCCCTCAACATCAGAAATATTTTCCCTAAGACTTAAATAAATATGTTCATTGTTTTTTTCCCTCTCATGATAGCATTTTCATCACGGACCAGATGACAGCACCAAATGATGGTTGGGTCATAGATGGCTTTATTCTGTTTTGATGGAGGAAAATGGGACATAATGTATAATCTTAGTAGGGAGAAGGATTTGAATGAGCAAGATGATCAAGAAACTTCCAAACAATGAAACTGCATGACTAAAAGACTCCTGTAATACAGATTTCAAATCTTTGTAAGTCAAAAGTATCAAACCTGTTGCTGCATTCTGTTTTGAAACAACTTTATCATGTCTCATTCTTCTATGCTTCTCTGCTTCTTTACTGTGGAATTTTTCCTTTGTGGAAGGGCTGACTTGAAACATTTCAGGTTTTTCTCTGTGTTGCATGAGGGGTAAACACACAGCCAAGCACGAAGCAGTTCTTTACTAAGAATTCCACCTCTGTGGTTACTCCATTGCTGTGATTGAGCAGCTCTAGATTTGTACTGTAGCATCCTTTTGCTTTCAGTTTTTAATTAAATGTTTTCATAGCCAGAGAACAGAACAATAGGGGGTTTCATATCTACTAACAGTGTCTTCTCCCCACCCCCTCAAAAATTCAGCTCTGAGTGAAATGCTATTAAAAACAATATTAGTGCAGGTGCCAAGTAGGAAGAGACAGCAAGCATGTAATAAAGAACAATTAATTTGTTTCACAATGAAATGTATATAAAATAATAAATTATTTAAAAGCAGGTTTTCTTCTGTTTGTCTTTTAATCTCAGTTTTCCATAATAATAATAATAATTTTCTAACTAGGCAGTGGAGACTTTGGTTCCAGTTACTGTCTTAGTAATCTTGCACTGAAATGCTTGTATTTTTCAGTGCTGATACTTAACTTCAGTAATCAATCCTTAGGCATTGACTGTCTTGAAATGTAGTCCTTTCTACAACTACAGGTCATAATAAAGGTATGCAGAATTCATTCAGTATAAGACAAAAATGGATAAGACTCTTGATAGATTTTTCATAAGGACACATTTTTGTGACAAATGAACACATTAAGTAGTGAAACAGCTGTGTCTAAGTAAGTGTAGAAGTAGGCATTTATGCTGGGCACAGATTATTTTTCCTCCACGTATGCAGGCATAAGGCCAAGGTAAAAATGTAATGTTTAGTTTCTAGACAGTGCAAAATTTCCTTTGGTCAGTTACTTTATACAAGCATGTTTCTGTATTACTGTGTAGGAGGACTGTAGCATTCATCATAAAAACCCAGATCTGAGCGAAATAAGATGACCTTTCCAAAATCAAACTTGCAAAAAAAGTTCTTATATTTGAAGGGCTGTGGTTGACTTTTTAAAATTATGGTTAATTGTTCATCTGACCTACTTGTCTAGAAAAAAGTAGTACTAAATCCTGTGGCATTGACAGTAGAACTTTGATCATGGGAATCCAATATTCATTGCTTGAGGGCATTTGCTTTTATAAACAGGAACTATGCTTGTTAATGTTCTTCTGAGTTTCCTCAGAAGCATTTGGAGCATACATATTTCAGATGTAAATACAAAGCTGGAGCTTGAAACTGTTACTGCTGTATTCCACTTATTTATTTGGTAAGCATTTTAATATTTTTGAAATAAGGTGTATGGATTTTTTTACCAAATTTTTGCAACGGATACTTCATCACTAAAAATCAGCATTATGGTGGATCCCTTCTGAGTCTCTGCTCTTTGGCAAACTGCAGTAGCCCACCTGCTGGAAAACATGCAGGCGGGTTTAGAAGAGCACCTCGAATTGCCAATTCAAGTTTAAGAAGAGGCATCAGCAGCGTGAGATGGTTGTACTAAATTTTCACTCCATTGGAATTCTGCTCAGTGTTTTACAGTGCCATGCATGTTCTGTTACATGGCACACACCTACAGTGGCTCAACCAGTGGAAAATCAACAAAAACATGCAGATGCTGAGAGAGATGCTGGAAGAAACTGAAGAAATAAGAGTTCACCTGGTGTGAGACTTCTAGGTATGCTTTTCTTTTTATCAACAAAATGACATAGTACTTGAACTATTGGTTTTCTTTTACCTGATGTATGAATGCAGATTTGTTTATAGTATTTATTGTTTTCTTCTGATAGGAAGTTGAAGAAAGGAATTCATGTTGAATGCAGGGCAATTGATATTAATACAAATTTTTTTTCCCTTTTCCATTCCTTCAATAAGACACAGTCACATGGGACAACTTGAATGCTTTCCTAGTTACATGAAAAAGCAAAAGAGAAGGCCAAAGACTTGCAAACAGAAATTAGTTGTTATTTTCTCATTTGAAACTGGCAAGGAAACAGCTAATCCATTGCTCCATGAGTAGCTCTAAGTTACTAATGATACCTGAACAGTTTTATGCATCACATCATTCATATACTTGAACATTGTTCTCTCATTGTATTTTCTGTTCTTGGCCTGTCTGAGTTCATTTGTGGCAGAGAGCTCTTTTCAGATGCATTTTGGTTTCTATTTTCCTTTGTTCTAAAAATAATCCTACTGAAAATCTTACACAGATGAGTGTTGGAGCTCATTCTTGCTTTGCTGTCTAGATCATGACCATCTGTTACATGATAGTTCTCCACTTGCTGCAAAACTAATCTAGTAACTCCATGCTGTTCTGATTGTTTTTTGTCTGCTTTTGCCTCTCAAAGGCGCTAATGTGAGGATGTTTCCTGACTCCTGAGTACTTCTTTTATTTAATTGGCAGTTATTTCTCTTTTATTCAGAAAGAGAAGGTGCTGGTAAAAGCTAGCTACACAGGACAGTAATAGCAAAAAAATCAACTATTTAGGCTCAATTTAGTGGAAAGAAATTTTGCTCCCTTATTGTCCTTTTCTTAAATAAAACATGAGGTGGGTTTATTCTTTTGTCTACACCCATCATTATAGTTTCCTTCTTTATACTCATCTGCAAGTCAAACTCATTGTTAAACTGAGATATCTCTCTCTCCCTATACTTAAAATAACCCTAGGAGTGGTAAGAAGGTGAACCCACATGAACTGTGTGTTTCCAGACTGTGTAGTTGTTTGCAAACTGCATGTGATTTGGTTTCACAGTACTCACAGTGTGCCACAGAAGAGCTAATCATGTGGATATATAATATATTGCTCCTAGTCTTGTCAAGCCATATGAATGAGCATGAATCTGTGCTGAGGCTTTCCACCTTAGCAGAGTCCTGCAATTTGGACTGATGTAACCTCTTTATATTGAGTGGAGGGTGTGAACTATTGAATTTATGAGGGAGAAGGAGCTCAGATACCCTCTGAAGAGACTATATTGCTGCAATGTCGGATGCAGAACTAACTGACACACTGCCTTGAAAAGCTGAGTGTTTAAGAAAGAAATTAAATGAAATTAAATGAATCTGTTATATACCATAGGTGGCTCAATAGCTTTATTTTTATCTTTTTATTGAAAGATATCACCTGCTGGCTGCAGAGTGAGTGGATTCAGCTTCCATCTGGAGCCTGAGCAAATCACTTGAGGAGGATCTTGCTTTCTGCTGCATCCTAAAGACAGTATGGAAGGGGAGAGCATCTGTGAGGTTGATTCTGGAGATGGACTGGGAGGTAGGGATGCCTGTCAGTTTTTTGGTTTTTTTTTTCATCCCAGATGGCTGGTTACAGGAATCCCTTATGACAATGGATCTTGGAATTTACAAAAATCAAATGTGATAAAAGTGTCTACGGTTCATTCATTAATTGTATTTTGTCACTTTACTAGCAGTGAATAAAATTTTTTCAAAACAGCTGTGTCTTAGAGGAAATGGTACATATAGACGGTCCATGTTATGAGTGTTGTTATTTAGTCTGAGATGTCCTAGAGATAATACAAACCTTAAATACCTATAATAAAAGTAAAGGCTTTTTACTCTTTTTTTGTTTCTCCTCTTTCTGTGTCTCCCACACCAACTGTGTTGCGCACACTGTTTCATTTGTATTTTTCAACTGGACTACAGAAAACTGGATGAAGTGATACTGTCTTCTATACCAGTGACCCCTCTATACATGTAGACTTTTCACTGATCTAAAATAAAGAATCTTTGTTCTTATTTAGTTACAAATTCTACTACAGGTGTCCTTTGGCAAATGAGCTCACTTCATTGCCATGGTTTATAATTTTCACAGTAGGGTGAAAAACTTCTCAGACACAGTAATATTGCATATTTCTGCAGGGCTGCTGATTCCGTGTATAATTCAGGGGATCTTTGACCAGGTGTTTGGATAGACTTGTCTGTTTTAAATTCCTGGTTTAACACAGCTTCTTCTGAGACTAACCAAGCAAACATTTTAGTTTGCAGAACACCTTGAACTGCCTAAATCAACTCACTGTTGAACTCAGAAATCTAAATATTATGGGAAAGAGTGAGGACAACACTAAAAGTTTGTAATAACATAAGGCCTGACATGCTGCAAGCAAGCTTAATGGTTTAGATGCTTTTCTGTAACTGAATTGTAATCACAGAGATTATTTTTTTCTGAGTGTACTGTGCTTGTGCTAAGATGCCTTCTTTTCTATTTAATAGTTCTGTAATTTTTCCTGGGCCCTTGATGTATCTGCAGTACTGTTTAGTAGGAGGAGCAGTTTCCACAGTGTTACCACTGAGTTTCCTTCACATGAATGTGTTGCTTCCAGACCCCCATCAGTTGGGCTGACATGCAGATATGTATTCCTAAACAGTTTACCTTTTTTTAAATAAAGAAACTGGTGATTCAAGTTAGTTTAAAAATTTCTGATAATACTATTAAATAATTATTTTTTCATAATAATTTTATCATAATTAATTGTAATAAGAACAGTATTTAGGCTCAAATGATTCCTTTCTGCTAGGCAAATGAAGGGCGACAGAATCTCAGCATTGTCTTTGACATTCTGAGCCGTTTGTGTTACCCTCTCCCAAAATTTTGGAAACAGCTGATGGTTACTCTTGAGCACTAGTTAAGGCCTTTTCATTGTCTTCTTCAGTCACCAGATCTCTGCTGCGTCTTTGTCATGGATTTCATTCCAATTTGAGCATGGAGGAATTGTTCAGAGCCGAGGTCACTGACAGTTTTGTATTCCAGTCCTCCTTGTGTTTGACCTTTTTTGTTATAATAAGTTACTGCCCTCCATCCACATTTTTCTAATTTATATAGGCAGGAGTGAGTATGTGCATTTAAGCATGCAGAATGAATAACAATTATTCTGGTTTGTCCTCTGCATTCTGGATTCTGACTTAAGGTTGTAAACTCTCGAGAGAAAATTTTTGGTTTCAGGGAACAGAATAGATTGTCATTGGCATAATTTGAATAGAATGCTGGCACGAGAACAAAATCTGATCTTGCACATGCTAGGGCCATACTTCCAGGAGCATGACAGTATTTCCAGTGTCCATTTATGTATAGTTTTTCCTTGGAAAAAGTATGCTTGTATGAGTAATAGTAACCACAGAGTACCATTCAATATTTTCTTCAGAAAGCAGGTCATATGAATTCCTGGGTAGCAGCTCAAATGAAAAAAAAATTCCTTGCTTCATCCCCTGTAAAAAACAAAGGTTAATCAAAGCAACCTAACCATAAAATCCTGTTCTAAAATTATCAAAAATGGCTAAGAGTGATCACTATGGTAGTCAGCTCAAGCATTCTAATCTGACGGGCAAGGGAAGTATTGGAAACTTGCATGTTATAAAATCAAGGGCAACTAAAACTTTGAATGTAGCTTTGCTAAGTTTCTTCTACTCCCTTTGTCCTCTTCTTACTTATTTCTACTTTTGACATCTACTGTTTGTGGAGCCAAGTTAGCAATTTTTTCACTGTTTTGTGGAATATGAAGTAAACAAAAGTGTGACTTTGAAATAAGGTATCTTTTGGAAGATAAAGGGCATGCTTACTTTCTGAGAGTGTGCTTAACAGAGCCTGTATTCATCCTATATCCTATGTATATATATATATATTATTAATGCAGACATATCTTGAGATCAAGCACAGATGTATGGTTAAAATTAAGCAGATTTCACATTTGAATTATGATACAGCAGACATTTGAGACAAAACAGAAATGTGCCCATTTTCAACATGTACAGATAATGTCAAACAATTTACCAGTATGATGAAATCACCTCCCAAAACCAAAGTGTATTTTGTTAATTTGAGGTCTGTGGTTTCTGATGTAGGAGTTTCTTGGGAACATAAAGTTGCTGCAAGACTGCATGAGTTTGGGGGTCAAAAGGCCTTAAACATTTTTTGGTCATTGTCAGATACAGAAAAAGTATTAACAAGTATAATACCCCATAGTTCATTATTTCCTTGATAGAAAACAAGGCCACTGTTTTCAGGAACCCAAAGTAAGGCTCTTCCCTTTATTTTAATGGCAAAAAAATACATGGATTTTCATAGGTGTGAGTGGCTTGTAACACTCCATAATGCTCAGAAATTGTACTTGTAGAGCAAGTAAAGCAATTTGATACTGTGGAGTTATGGACTTAACTCTGACTTAGTTTAAAAATTAGCATTAATATAAAAAGCAGTTCTGTGGGTATTTTATCTTTTCTTGACTTAATAATGCTTCATAGGAGTTTTTGAATACCTTTTAAATGAAGAGGAACAGAGCTGGTGTTTCCACTGGCCTAACTCAGGGATCATCCTTACGGTGCAGGCACATAGAGTCTCCTGAGTAAAGCCACCCTGAGCATGGCTGAAGAAGAGACAGAGCTGTGATGCAGTAACTGCCTGTTACAGCTGACCTAGAACAGATGGGTACCTCTACTTCAAAGCAAAAGCTTCACAGCTTAAGTTGCTGAGGAGAAATTTATTCTTTTGCCCAAATGCAAGAACTCTGTAGTGGAATGACCTTGACTGGCTGCCAGGTGCCCAGCAAGCTGCTCTCCCACTCCCCCTCTGCAGCAGCACAAGGAAAGAAAGTAAGATGAAAGGAAAAGGAGAGGACATCCCTCACCAATTACTGTCACAGGCAAAACATGCTTGAGTAGAGAAAGATTAGTTTATTGCAAGTTAAAAATACAGAAAGTTGGTGAAAAAAAAAATCAAACCTAAACTTACGTTCCCCTCACCCCTCTCTTTTCCCAGATTGTAATTCCCTCTTTCCTTCCTAACTTTCCTGCCACCTTCTGCCACGCCTGAACAGAGCAGGGGGAATGGGGAATGGGTTACTCTCAGTCTGTAACATTTCATCTCTGCTGCTCCTTCTCCTCATGCTCTTCCCATGAGGTCCCACTCAAGGAATACAGTCCCTCATGAGCTTTTCCAACACAGGTCCTTCTCCACTGTTTCAGTGTGGATCCTTTCCATGGAGTACAGTCCATCAGGAATGTGCTGCTCCTACAGGCTATGGCTCTTGCCTGAAAATCTGCTTCTGTGTGGACTTAGGCATGGGCCATGGCTCCTGTCAGGGGGCTGCCCCAGCCTGGGCTCTCCATGGGCTGCATTTTCCTTTAGGGCATCTCCTCATGCTCTGGTTTGGTGTTCTCCATTTGCTGCAGGGTGGATATTTCCTCCACTGTGGTCCTGCATCAGCTGCAGGAGCACAGCCTGCATTGTCACAGACTCTTCTATTGGCTGCAATGGAATTGTGCTCTGGTGCCTGCAGAACCTTTGCCCCTTCCTTCTTCAGTAACCTTGGCATCTGCAGGGCTGGTTCTCTCATCTTTTCTAATTTCTCTCTCACAGCTGCCAAGCAGGTTTTTTACCCATTCCTGAATATGTTGTCACAGAGGTGCCACCAGTGTTGCTTGTGGGCTCAGCTTGGGACAACAGTGGGTCTGTCCAACATAGGGCAGCTTCTGGTCTCCTTCCACAGAGCCCACCCCCTGCCCAAACCTTGCCCTGAACACATACTCTTGCAATATGCTCTGGAATTAATACATATGCTGCTTTAAATGTATTCCTTGCAGATTTGATGCGATTCATAGAGGATGTTGACATTAAGTGACTACTTTGATATGTTCCTAAAAGTGATCACTAAATTGGGCAATGTAAAATTATCGGTATTTAGAGATGTTTCTTTAGAAACTTTTAATCCTTTTAGTTATGGAGTGATATGACTATTAAAACTTAAGATCGAATTCTCTTAGTGTTCTGCTTCCATTACTTGGTTTTTCAGCATTTAATCCTATTTGTTTTGGCAGAGATTCTGCCATGTATTGATATATATGTAGAATCAATACCATGGCACACATTTTCATTTGCTGTTTGAACTGTATTTTAATAAGAACCTGAAGATTTGCTGCTGCACAAAAGATGTTGCAAGCAGGAGACTCAGGAGGGATCAGGTAATTTCTCTTTCTATTGTGTTGTTGGTATTATGCCAGATCTGATTTTGGCCTAGTGTTTTCACTTGTAGCTCTTGTTCAAGTAGAAATCCTTCCTGCATGTTAGCAAGGCTGCAAGCCAGTTGCTATGGTATTCAGCATTCTTTTTTTATTTTTAACCAATCGGCTGACTTTTGTAATGATTCAGCCCAGAATAAGAAATTGGTCACATAGGCTAGAGCTGTATCAAAAGAGCAGGTATTTTTGGCTAGAAGAATCTAGAGAGATTGGGAGAACAGCAGAATTTGAGTTTCAAGAAAATATCACAATCTGTGTTATATATTGTGGTGTGTAACTAAATGCTAGTAATGGTGGTAAGAGGCACTCGATATTTTCCAGGATGATGGTAAAAATTGAATGACTGAAACAAATTTCCCTATATCACTTTATCACCCAAATATATCAGTAATTCATAGCTAAAAAAACCCAGTTTTTAAAATTCTGTGTCCATGTTTGATTGTTTTTCATTGTGTTACTAAATGGTAGTGTGTTTCTGACAGGGTGTTATTCATAGAAAATTACCAGACTGCTGCTTGTCTGCTCAATTTTAGTACTGCTGTTTAGCTAATCAGAAAATTTTGGACAACTGCTAGATAATCTGTAAGGATCTTAAAGTTCTAATGATGCTGACATGTAGCTGGCAGTGCTACAAGGATAAATGAAAGACAAGGTAGAGATAGTCCAATAATTGAACTATTCAGAAAAGGAAGGTGGACTTTTGCTGGTCTTCTGAAGGTTTTAAGCTTCTTGGCTTGAAGGTAAGGTGATTCTCCTATCCACCACTATTGTATCAGCTGGAAAAATAAAAGACTTGCTTGTTTTATACAAGGCAACTTACTGCTGAACTCATGCCTATATCAAAAATGAAACTTTCAAATTTCTGTTTAGTAATTACATTTGTAATGTCATTTCAATTTGATGCTGCTACATACTAAAAATCCATCAAGATATAGACAGTGCACCCATGGAAACACGTGTTTGAACATGGAAATAACTGGACAGAGAAGGGATTTCTTCTAGGAATGTTTTTTTTTTTTCCTGTGTACTCTGTACAATTGAGGGGCACAGTCCTTTCCCTGTGGATAGCAGGATATTCTGAAGAAGCCTTTGTCTTTTCCTCCCAGAAGTGTCATGAGAGCTTTTTTTTGCTCTCCCAGAGCCTTACATGCTACCCCTTAATTTCTGTATGCAGGTAATAATGTCCCACTATGGAGTAAAATGCTGGCAGTGAATAATGATATCTCTGCTCTTGCTGTGAACAAAATCACCTCTTAGTTATCGGGAGTTTGACTAAGAATAATAACTAAGTGATAAAATTGAATCTTGGAGAGGTTTTAAATGGTGCTGGTAGAGACCATGAGCTTGTAGACAGCTGTACAGCTGTACACTGCATTTCAGTGTATGACAATGTCACTTTCACTGGACACCCAGGTAAACCTCATTGTGCAGCCACCAGAATAATAAAGCAGAATGGTAAAGCCATGATGATGTTCAGGAAGCACAGGTTTCAAAGTATATGGTGCATGACTTTGCAAGAGGTGAAGACGAAGGTTTGTTTTAGCTCAACAAACAATGAAAAGTCCAAATCCCAAAAATTCCCAAAGCAAAACCAAAACAAACTGAGAACCAGCAGAGCTTAAACCAGTCGTAGCAAACTAAAAGGAAGAGTACAACTCTTCCTTGCTTATAATATGGAGTGAGTATTAATTTATTGCACTGGGATTCCTCTATCCTAATAAGTAGAACATGGATTGTTCCCCATTGGCTGTGTAGCTAAACAGGATAAAGTCTTTTTGGATCTGTTATTAATTTTTCTTTATGTCAAATCTGTGCTTTAAAAAAACATTCATGGGACAATCTCCTAATGTTTTTGAGTGAAGCAAAAACCCTAGAAAAGTCCAGGTGGATCAGCAAATATATTTTGAGTTTATGGATTTGGATGGTCAAATTTAACTCATGTGGTGTTTCACATTTGTTTGTTGCCATTGGATGCATGAATACATTAAAACCACACATCCAGGAGATTATTTTTAAGCATGTCTTCTTTTTACAAATGTGATTTAAGTCACAAAGTTCACTGATATTTTGGTATTTTCAGTTGAGATTTTTATTGTTATTTGAGCCTTTTATTGTTTATTAGTGTTTTTTAACTTTAAAGAACTATAGGCTAAGTTGAAAGATATATGCAAATGACCAGCAGTCACTATGGCATTATGGCATGATAGTTTTGCATTCTAATAAACATGGGCCATTTTATATTGATTTTTATGGCTATAAAAAGATTTGTAGATACAGGAGGGAGAGCAAAGAATGAGAGTTTGTTTTTCTTGGACATAGCCTTTTGGTGGCATGCGTTTAAAATGCATGGAGAGCACTTACGGAAAGTAAGGCTAGTTTGTAACCATTCTGAGTATTAAAACACCATGGAAGACACCCAGAAGGTGATTATGAAATTAAAATGTTCATAAGCACACTGCCAGTATTTAAGTGACAATTCTTGTCCCTGGTCTGGATTTTCACTTTGTATCAGGGATATAGTGACTTTTTTGAGGGATGATGGTTTGAAATGTAAGTGTGGAAAACCTCAACAAATGGCTTACAGAGAAACAATAGAAATATGACTTGTCAGAGTTTTTGTATAATTGCTTGCTGTAAATAAATACTTAGATTAGTTCTTCCAGTGGTGAAATAGATGATCTGGAAATAACTTAATTTGGTTTTGATTCAAGAAAAACAGATTATATCATTTAAAAAGTGTTGAGCATCTAAAATTCTTAAGCCAGAAATTGGACAAGAATATTCAAGCTCTTGAAAGCAATTTCTGCAGTGTCCCTTGCATTTTATTACTTTTTCAAGAACATTTATGCAAGACGATTTTGGTTGGTTTTTGGGTCATCCCTTAAGTACACGTATATTCCTATATGACTTAGAAATTGCCTTTGGCTAATAGTTCCTCAAGTCTACTTGCCACCCAGCTTGCGAGGCGAGTCATAAAGAATGGGATTTCATTTAGTAGAGCTCTGCCTTTTTAAGGGAAGTGCAACGTGAGAGCTGGGAAATGTCCTTAAATTTGGTTATATAAAGAATACTCTGTGCTCTGGTGGGTTGTTCACAGCCATGGCTTGCTCCATGTTGCTTTGATAACTCTTCAGGTGTTGCAGACACAGGCTGGCTGCTCTGCACTCTGAAACTGAACTTGCAAGTGGTGATGCACACCAGTCCCTTGCTGGTGTAAGTATTGCACCTCCACTGATTTTGGAAATTATGTATTAGAGATGTGATGTCTACATACCCAGAGAACTTGCCTCATTTCCACCAAAGGAATACTGTGGGCTTGATTCAGATTCACTATTTATTAAAAGTGATGCTTTTAAAAGTGCAAATATAAGCAGAGACAAAACTCTCTCATGAGAGTTTGGTGCATGCAAATACACACCCAAGTAACTAACTTGAATGGATTGCTGGTGTCTAGACTAGATTCACATAATGACAAATGCCTTAATAAAAAGAACTGCTTTGATACAGCACTTCATCTTTCTGAATTTCAAAGCTCTGCAAATTTGAATATAAGCATGTGTAAATAACCGTAGGAATCAACCTGGAATGTATAATAAATATTCTTTTCTCCCTACTCAGTGCTTGCATGTATTTCCTTTCTGATGTAAAAGAAAGGCTTTTGAAAAATGAAAGATGTGAATTAAAATGGAGAAGATATTTCTTCATGGATCCATAAGGTTTTTCTCTTTGATGTTATACAGACCTGGAATGAGGCTGCTTCTTCAGACTACTTCAGTTTGAATACCAGTATTACTATAAAATCTGATTCCTTAATTTCCTCTCCTTATTTCAAATGATAGAAATACAGTTTATTTCTATGAAATTGAGCATTTTATTTGTATGCTTGTGTGATTTTTTTTTCTTACCACTTTTTTCTTTCTTGTTAGGAAGATCCTGCCTTTAAAAGGGAAAGAGCACCTGTTCTCTAGATCCTGTGGGGTGATTCTGTGGGCTCCATTTTAAATTTTATTGACTGAAGCAGTAAATGCTTCTTGAAATTGTTTCAAGAGAAATTCTGTTGAACTGTTGTTGGAGGGTAAATTGATTAATCTGAGTTGAATCCTTTCAACAGCTATACAATGGATTTCACATTAAGGAATTTTTAAGGTACTTAAGTATTTCAGTGACTTAGATTAGAGCAGGTAGTTCTAAAGTTAGTTTCTACACCTTTGGGATTATAAGTATGAGAGAGGAAACTCTTGAGTCTTGGTGAATTGTACTGATGTAGGTGAATATTGGAGCTAAAAAGATCTGGGCCACAGTTGGTAGCTCACTTTTGTAAGTCTGGGAATATCCGCTGAGGAGGTATTTTTCTATTATTGAAAGTGATTGGGAGAACAAGGTGCTTGCTTGCTTACAGGGTCAGCAGTTTGTTCCTGCTTGAAAAATTATTCTTAGATGAGGAAAGTTTTCACCATTTTTGTCTTGAATTTCTTTGTTTTTTAGGGAAAGCTATAAGGAAGCTTGTGCGCAAGGCGACTCTGGTGGCATCTAGAATCCTCAGATTTCCTTGACTGAATCCATCTGGGTTTAGCCCTAAATATAGTAGACAAGCTGCACTGCTTGCACTGATAAATTATATCTTCCAAATGATAGACCAAGGTACAGTCATGTATACTAACCATTTTTGATGTCATTTGACTCTTGATTCTGTTGCTTTTTGGGTAGTTGTGACACTACAATTTGTCACCACTCTTGTGGACAATCTTTTCACCAGTGCTCTTAAAAAATTAATTAAAAGAGACTTCTGCCCTGGCTCTGGCGTTTGATGTTGGCAGCTCCTTACGAGTCTGCAGCTTGGTGGGAAACAGCCTCTCCTGAGACTGACCAACTTACCTTCAGTGGCAAAGCAATGGGATTGTTGGCAACACAACTTTATTTGGTTTAACTGCCCATGGAAAAGTACAAATGTAAATCAAAACTTCATTTTTGATACATAGTATCATTGTAGTTTTTATGCTCAAAAATCGTAAAATGAAAACAGACTATGTTCTAATAAAGTATAGATTCTGAGTATAAAATAACATCTGTACTATCCGAAGGAAAAAATAGATCAGTAAGTATTATTCTAAGTGGTAGTTTAATTAGGTTTCTATATCTGCTCTGTTATCTCAGCTAGCTGTTGGACTAGGCAAGAAATCTTAGTGCCAACTGACTGCTTTCTGAGGTCAGAACAGCTCTTTGCTTTTTTGTTTCAGATGGGAAAATACTCTACCTCCTAACTGTGTCTCTCCTGCACAACAGGGACATAACTTTCATAATACACAATATTACCAATATAAAGATATTTTTGGAGTAGTACTCTTAGTTCACATTTTAAGACTTTGATATCCAATAGAGTATATCCCTCTATTTGGATTGTCCATAACATCTAAAAATTGAGACTAAAGGAGGAGTTTTAAATATCTTATCTGAGCATGAAATTGGTTGAATATTAATCCAGTTGCACAGATTATTACAATTTTGATTTTTGTATAGTTTAGATATTTTGGGAGAATTGAAAGCTGTCTTTTCTTTTGCCCAAAGACAGGGGAATGATTTCTGTGTGTATCTCCCTGGTTCTTTTGTGCTCCTTGTTAGGCTGCAGCTATTTGCTGCCTCCAAATGCTCTGCCTCCTTCAAGTGCTGAGCTTTTTCCTTATTTTGGTGTTGTGCCCAGAGAACAAATCCTTCCAGTGGCTTCTTCCTAGTGCACTAAGTACTTGAGAGAGAATCTGGGTTGTCCAGTGAGAACTTGATCAAGTTGGCTGGTGCATTTGACCCCCTGTGAATGTCCAGGTCTTGCTGAGGGAGGTCCCATACCCAGCACAGACTGAACCACCAGCTGACCACAAAGTGTTACGCATGTACACAAGGTTTTTGAATTTGCTGTATAATGTCTGTGTTCTGTTGTCTGGCAAAGGAATATTAGATTTAAAGAATGGGTGCCTCTGGTGTTCAGACTTGCAAAATTGGTCTATAGATGATTTTTCTTCTGACTGTAATTGTTTTGAAAGATATGTGCTTGCTGGGAGGTTAATGAGAGGTTTCAATAGTTTTCCTGTTTGATTTGTACAATACAGGAAATAATTGAAGAATATGCCTATCTTTTCAACTGACAGCACAGGTCACACTTTGGCACACAAATAATTGATAAATTTTCCGTGTGTATCATTAGTGGACAGGCAGATGACTAGATCTTCTTCTTTGCTGGGTTGTGATGCAGTCTATGATGACATGCAAATGCCTCTTGTGGTCTGTGTCAAATGCTTCCTTGTCTTGTCCACTGCCAGGTTTTTGTGATAAATCTTTGTATCTCTTTTATATCTATCTAGTCAACATCTGGGCAGGTCAAATCATAGACTCACAGAATGGTTTGGGTTGGAAGGGACCCTAAAGATCATTTAATTCCCCTCTTGTTGTGGGCAGGGATATCTTCCATTAAAATGTGAGTGAGGTAAATGAATTTTCTTAGTTCTAAGAAATTCTTATGGTATTTTACAGTGGGTTTAAGTTATAAAATACAGTGCTTCTATCTTTATTTGCAATCCGTAGGAAATTTCTGACTGTCCATAAAATAATTTCAGAACAGAAAAGGCCTTGAGAAAGTTTCCTTCTTAAGAGAAAAAGGGCGCACTACATTGGAAATATCTGGGAGCTGGCAAGAAGATGAAAGCTAACCCCATGCTTTGGCATGAGGCTTTGGAGATGAATGCCTGGTCTGGACACTCTGCGTGTGGACAGGCTGTCCTCCAGCCCTTAGAAATGAGAGAAGAGAGGATGGCTCAGGCTCTCCTTTACCCCACACTGCACCAAGGCTAGAGCATGAAGATTTTCTGGTAGCTTAGAGAGTACTAAAACAGTAGTGAAATGCTGAAGATGGTTTTAAAATCCAGCTAATGAGTGAGACTTTTAATAGTAACTAATTGCAGAATTTAGAAATACCCAGAGACATTGCTACTGTTAAATGAAATACATGGTCAATGAAGTTTAGCAGTGAAAAGCTGGAAATTTGCTCATGTTTTTTGTCATCTCCTTTTGCATTTGGCTGTTAATAACAGATGATTTTATGTTAGCTTAGTAGTCACTAAATGAATTAATTATAGAAAGGTATGTTGAAAAGTATCAATGACAAGTTTCTTCTGTGATTGTTTTTCAGTGATTGATCCATAAGTTTTCTCTTTATTTGAAAAGTCTTTGTATATAACTAAGTTTTTAAAATGAAACTCAAGATGCTCCAGCTGGATACTAGCTGGAGTTAAAATGTGATGATATACACGTCATGTTATTAGCTCCAGTTCTTCAGTGTCAATAAATATCATGGGAAGCAAGCAGTAGGGGATGCAGATTTCAGGTGTTCATTGGAAGAAATTTCTAGTTTGGGAGAGGATTGGCTGATGTAATAAGCACACACTGAGACAGACCTTAAAACGCAAAGGAGAGAAATTTTTGGTTGCTGTTATTCTGCCTTGCTCACTCCAAGCAGTGAATATAATACAGCGTTTTGTGGTTCGTTTTCTCTCCTGCATGCCCATCTGGGAGCAGAAGAAGCATGGCTGGCAGCTCAGGGGCTGGTCCTGCAGCAGCAGCTCTCTGAAGGGAGCTTTGTGCACTGTGCTGAGCACGAGCTCACTGTGCTGCTGCTCGAGCTGCCCTGACAAGGTGATGAACTGGCACATCCTGAACTGCTGCATCCCCAGGGACAGCGTGGGGGGTGACCACGCTCCCTGGCAGGGCTGTGCTTATAAATACACTTCAGGAGATCACTGCTTAGCCCTCTCTTCTTGCTCTTTCAAAAAGACATTTTTACTTTCCTGTGTTACAGAGAAGGTGCTGACTCAGTGCTATGCTATACGTTTAAAGATTCCAAAAACCCCCATGTGCTGTCACATGTCTTTAATCTGCAGTGCTATGTTTTTTGCCATTGAAATGTACAGATTTCATAACTAATGAATTTACATTTCTGGCAATTTACCTGCTTTGTAGTGCTGCTTTGTTTTAAAAGTTAAAAATGAAATACTTGGAATTTCCTGGGGAAAGGAGATAGTTCTGACCTCTGAAGAAAATAAAGAAAAGCTTATATCCAATATAGTATTATTTATATTAAATTATATTATTATATTTTATTTTAGTGTTTTCTATTAGGGTTGTATATCTTTACCTATTGATGTAACGAAGCCATTAGAAAGTTTACATTGGGGCAGCAGTTAATAAAAATTTGTTTAAGTATTAGTATATAAAAAAGTTATCTGCCACTTACTTGGTAGGAGAAGTCACTAAGCATTAATAGGATGACTAGATAACACTTGTGCTCTTCCAAGTTTTAAATACTGTATGAGCAAAATTTTAAAAGTGACAATTGGTTTCAATAGCTGATGTATCCTTAATATATTTAGAAATCTAAGTAACTAAGCTGATTTTTGCCTTCAGAAATTGTGTAGAGTCTTTGCATTTTTTGTGTTGCAGGTAGTCTGGACATGCTCTAGCTCAGAGTAAAACACAAGAAACTGAGCAGCTGATGTTGTTTTGCATAGCAGTTAGTTTTAAACCCTCTTACAACTACATTTTGCAATTTTCTTTTGTCAGGTATTTTCCAGTATAATTTATTTTGCTTGCTTTAATAATAGCAGTTAATATATTGTTGCTCAATTTCATTGGGGACATATTTCTTTTCTGAATATTATAGAGATTCAGACTAAAGCATATGATCAATAAGCGTGTAATAAAGTAAACATAGTGAAATGAACAAACAACACAAGTGAAAATAGCAAAAAAAAACAAACAAACCCCAAACCAGAAGCCCTGTCTCAATCTAAAATTGAAAAAAAACCCTGGTCAGCTTCTCTCCAAAAATCAATGCACTCACATGAAGTAGTATCCTTTCTATAAAAGGTCTGATTCTGGAAAGGGATCACTGAGCTGTACTTTCTAATGCTATCAGAATATTCTGCTGAAAGGAATAAAACCCAAACCCTATAAGAATTATTGACTGAGATCTGCATTCCTTCTGTTAAATTTAATTAGAAGTTTAGAATATATTTTTTCAAGTTTTACCTTTTGAACTTAATGACTGATAAATTTGCAAACAACCACAATGTGTACCTTGTGTGTACACAAAGATAACTACTTTTGTTTCTGTTAAGACTGATGAACAGAAGTCATTAAGATGTCTATGCATGTATTCTTCAGTGTTTGCCAGCATTTTCACTGATCCTACAACATCAGTAATTTTCATGCTGCTTCTGATGTGGTGAAATTGGGGTGTTGTTATCCTACTCAGTAAAAACTGAGTGCCATAAGGACACGGAATTACAAATTAATGTTCATTCATTTTGTTCTATATAGCAGTTATTTCTAATTTAAGCATAAAACCTGTTAACAAAAACTTGCCTTTTAATTAAGTAGTAACAGAAGGCCCAGGTTAAATAGTGGGTCATTGCTAAGTCTGAGCCATAGGACAGTCTGTGGTATTCATGGAGGTTTTTTGGACTTTTTAAATTCCTTTTTGTTTCCAAGGGTCCTGACTCTTCTCTCAGAGTTATCAGAGTTCCATGGCAGTAGTAGCTCCTGTGGAGCACCAGCTGGGGCTCCTCACAGCCTTCCCTGCCCACTTTTTTCTGATCCTTCTTGGCACCAGAGCTGGTTGAAACCACACAATTCTTGGGACACTCTCCTTGAGTCAAGCTGTTCTAACACCTGGTGTCAGTAAGTGGAAGAAAAGCAAAAGAAAACAAAAATTGTGGGTGTGGAGACAAGAAGGCTGTCCTTACCCTGAGCATTGTGGCAGCTTGCTGCTTTGTTTCTGCTGCACTTGCAGCAGAACAGAAGCTCAATGTGCTTATTGATGTCTCTCAAGTACTACAAATCCTTGTCTTCCCTGTCTGTTGTTTAATTCTTAATAGTTTGTAATAAAATATTCAGCAATCTGGTCCATGGAATAATACTTAGCTGATCTGTTTTCTCTACAGCAACAAACTAGCCCAATCCAAAACCTCATCATATGCAGATATTAGTTACATAGTTCACTGAATTCTTCAGCAGATTTTTCCATTTGGCTCCTACTGATATCACCAGTAATATATTGGCTTTTAATCCATCTTGTGAAAAACTATTAGATGAACAAATGTGTTATCTAGGAAAATGAGCATCATTTTATCAAAACTTTTATCAGCACTTTTATCAAAACCTAATAGGTATGGACTTCCTAATAAAATAGCTATAAGGCAGGGAAAGAAAAGACTGCTGTGGAGATGTAGTTTGATTAAAATGTTTTGGTAAAGAATCCTTAATTATTTTAAAGAAAGCCACAGTGGGGTCTTTTCTCCTGCACTGATAAGAAACTGGGAATTTTTCATATTGAATTCAAATGTGTGATGTGAAATGAATTAGTTATTAGATATATCTCCTTGGGGCATGTGCACTATAAATAGCTTTTCCAAGTCTGTGGCTTTATTCTGCTCTGCACTGTATTCTGAAATTGGAAACTAGCGAGACCAGAGTAAAATGCCTCCATTGCACTGCAAGCTTAAGCAGTGCACATAATACAGCTTTGGATTTTGCAGATCAAGGTTTATTTATTTTTGTGGTACACAGGAAATAGAGAACTCCTTTCTTTTGCCGACCCTTAATTTTTCAGCCACAGGAAAAACAAAACACCTGTTGTTTCTATTACATCTGATGGTTGCCAACAACAGCAAGGGGGAATCTAGGTTTAATTATTGGGTAAGATCTATAATAGTATTGGTTAGGGTGCAAAATGGCTTTTTACTTAGGTCTGTGAAAAGCTTTTCCTGGGAAGCCAGATATCAGCTGTATTGGCTTTAAGTTTTGCCATAGTAGCAAGTACAAGTGAACTGGGGCCTTAAATTACTTTACAGCTTTGGACTTTGGAAAGAAGTCTGATTATAAACCCAGAAGCCTGTGCTCTTTTTTGTGCTACAAGAATTCTGGCATGTTGTTCATCTAGAGTTTTGTTTTGTAAGAAGTGAGGACACTGTCCTTGCTTAAACCTTACCTTACTTTTACATTAACAAACCCAGTGATCTGATGAGGACAGCTCCTTACAGTTACCAGAATCTGAGGGTGTTAAAATTGCCATGAGCTTAGTTCTCTACCTTTTCATTCAAAATTCATAGAAATATAGGATTATATCCTATGTGTTCTTTTGCCATTCCAGATGGTAAAGGAATCACTGTAAGGAAACTTTATGGCTATAGATACTTTTTCAATGCTGAAAGTAACACTTTGAACAAAAGGGCTTTTCACCATATTTTGAGAGTTTCCTTGACTTTTTTAGGTCTTCCAGGACTATTCATAGTTGTGTTAGTGTAGACTAGAGCAGTGAAAGATTCTGTGGCAACCTCTGCCACGGCAGCCAGGCTGCTCATACTGCCCTTTGAGTTGTGAACATCTGGTGAAGAGTCTCAGTGTGTACAGCAGCAGCCTTGCCTTCTCATTTGGGTAGCAGTGACTTTCACATGAGGTACTGTGAGGGAAATTTGTGAGTTAGTTGTGCAGGGAGACATCCCCAAAAGATTCACCTGTGGCTTCCAGTATTGCTAAGTCCTCAGTGATGTATTATTTTTTAGCCCTCTTTGGTGTGTACACAGTTAATGGGTCAGTGCTAGCTGTCTAAACCTCAAAAAAATGGGAATGGCTGTACCACATGGCACCTAGAGGTTTCTAAAAACACGTGATGCAGCTTCTGATTTGAAACACAGGGTCAGAGTGCTTAGTATGCAAGTCAAATACCTTGGCCTAAAGTCACTTAATTAAGTCATTCTGACTTAATTCTTATTGGTGTGGACTCAAACTCTGAGTGAATCTGTGGAGCATCCTGAGCTATAGATGCGTTCAGATTCTTGGTGAATTTCTGAACCTGTGCTGAGCTCTCTGTGGAGATGACTCGTGAGTATCCACCTTGTTTAGTAATGCTGTAGAAGAGGGGAAGAAAATGGCAGGAGTCAAGTAGGCATTCTGCCTGTGATGAGGCATCTTGGAAACTGAAAGCCTTTAGTTTCAGCCTTAAACCAGGGGAGTTTGAAAGTATTGGTTCTAATTGAGCTTTCTACCAGGTGAGAGGCAAATCTTACTTGGGGCTTTCAGCATCCCTGCTGTCAACTGAGATCCCAGCCTGGTAGTGATGGACAGTGCCAACAGGACCTGTGCTACCACCACAGCAGCTCTAAGTCTGTCCTGTATCAAATGTTCCCCCAACCATTCCACACCAATAGAGTTATTTGTCATGCTCTGTGTCCCTGGCCTCACTGGAGTGTGGCACTTTGTGGCATTACAATTTTTTTCCATCTTGGTACCTTGAAGTTCAAATTACTACCATGCAGCCCAGGCCCAAGAACTGAGTTAGGGAGGGAATAACAAAGGTGAAGGATGGCCTTTGAGTAAGTAGCTGCAGTGTAGGGAGATAAGCAAGCATGCTTAGCTACTCCTCTTCTTGTATTATTGAGTAACAAACTTGTTTGTTTAGTTATTCAATAAAATGGTATAAGGTAAAACATGATACTACTTTACAGTAGCTGCAAATTTTCTAATGAAGTGAAAAGTAGAAAGTACAGGTTTAAAAATATTTTAAATATTTTCATGTATTATAGTATATTTTAGCTTTCTTGCTTGATCTCACATGCTGCCTTGGAGAGACCCATCATAAATACAATTATTATGCCAAAATGACATTGACATTGGTTGATATTCTCATGAATAGCATAGCTCCAGTGAGGGAAAAAGACAGACCTGGTACCTTCTGTTTAAGTTGTCAAGGTTGGCTGAATTCTCAGCTAATTTAAAACCCTGCTTTATGGCCTCTATTACACAGATTTCTGCTCCCTACTCGAAATCTCTCTTCTGGAGTAATGAATGTAACCATAAATGTTGCATTTTGTTGAGATTTTTTCTGCTTTATTCTATGTGGTTTTGGGTCTCTTCTTTTTTAAGCAGCAGTTGTGTTGCTTCATAGGCTTTTAAGGAGGTCTTTGTACTTCTTTTTGCTTGTAATGTAGGTCTTTAGAGGGTATAAAAACAGAAGATTCAATTTTAAAATGCAAGGAGAGTCCTCATTTTCTGTGCCTGGCAAACTTTCTCTTTTATCCCTCAGCCAACTTCTATCCAGTCCACTGGTTCTCCTCCTCTGTGTCATGCTTGCTAACTTCTGCAGATTAATTTTTTATGAGAGGTACTATTAAAATTACTTTGGAGAGTCACATAAATTATCTCTTCAGCTTTCACTTGCTTTTTGTTGTTGCGTAGAATTTACTAATATTTCTCCAGTGCTGCCTGTATTTTCTAAATCAATTCTAAGTGTTTTTCTAATTTGTGCATTAAGTAATTTCAACTTGATTTTTTAATGAAGTAAAATATTAAGTATTTTATGCAAACTTTAATCCTGGGGGAAGGGATGCAGAGAAAGTGTGTCAATTTTGCTTTGTTGTTTACACAGCTACCAAGTTTTCATGAAGGAAACTCAGCTGAGCCCTTCCTGCCAGGGGCAGGTGGGGTGCAGTTCTTTCTCTTTGTTCCTTCAGAATACAGGGCAGCAAAAAATGCTGTCCTTTGTTGAAGAGAAAATGAAGGTTTGCTGTTTCCCTTCCTTGATCTTCTTCCTGCCAGGAGAACAGACAGAGCTTCCATTTGCATTTGTGGAGATCTGTCCTTGAGTGCTCAAATCTGAGCAGGAATTTATACAGGAGGAAATTTTTGATCTGGCAAACATGAGGCTAATGGCAGGCCTGGAGGGTGGCTGTAAGCAGCCTGCTCTGTCCTAAACTTGTAAACGATTAACTGCTCTGACCTGTGAGATGATTTATTTGGGACAAAAATTATGAATGTTCTTTCCATTTTTAAGAGTTGGTGAAAATGATGTAGTTTTATGTATTTATATATTTGTATTGGGCAAAGCCATGCTTACAAACCTGAGAAGTGAGTTAGCCATCTAATTGTTTGTGCAAAACAGAACACGTTTTATTACCTAGAGGTCTTCTAGAAAATTGGCTCTCCTAGATTATTTTCATATTTATTTTTCTTCTAGTAAAATATTAGTTGCTTTGTGTTGTTGTGAATGAATCAATTCTGTTTCATTGCAATTTCATTTAAAGGATTAGATGTTAATGTTTAGGAGTGGTGATTTAGGGCCAAATTCACCGTATGAGTTTTTATTTTCTAAGAACCTTAAAATTTCCTTGCTGTTCACTTTTGAGCTGCCAAACTGAACACAAACCAAACCTCTGTTACTTTTCTAATGTAGCTCAAAAGCACCGTAGTTGATTTAAGGGGTTTCCAACATTTATGATTGGTAGGTAGTGCATGTATAGGTATGAAGGTTAATTAAATCAAGAGGTGAAGTTTGTAGAACAGGGAACGCTTCATTAGGCCCTGTGTGAAGTAACATGTACAATCTGTTCCCAATACCCCAAGTGCCATTCACTGAGACAGTGTAATTACAGCTTACACACAGTTTCATTAGTTTGTGTTTCTTCTAGTGTGGTTGACATGTATGTTGTCTTCACCGAAACCCTGGAATGGAGGAGGGACTGCTCGCTGGTGGGCATCTGAGCATGCTGACATTCAGCAAATCATTTTTCCTTTGGGTTCTAAAATGTCTTATCCCAGATGTAATTAAGCTTGTAATTCATCAACTGGCACTTCTTTTATTTCTCAGATTCCAGATCTAGCTAAACACTTGTGAGATGACTCTTCTTGTATGCATTTTCTTACATTGTTGTTGTTTTTGTTGGATTTTTTGCTTTAAACAGGGGGAAACAATAATTCTCTTCCCCCACTGCTAGTAGTTAGTTTTTTATCTGGATACTTTTTGAAATTAGAGTTTATTAATTTTTATTTCAGAGCAGGATATTATGACAACCTTAAGATGCAGTCTTTAATATACTCTAATGTGCATGGTGTTTAGGCAAGTATAAAATCTAGGTGGCTGTGAAGATATGGGAGCTTCAGTGAAGGTTTAACCATATAGAGTCCCAAGAGTTGCTTTTAATAACAATTTATGCTACTGAGCACTGTGATGTACATAAATAGACTGAAGTGTTATCACAAGTCCAGGCAAATTACGCATTTAGTTGATTCCCAGAGGAGGAGAATTAGAACTCCAGTTATGATGGCTGAAAGTCAGAGACTGGATGCTTACAAAGAAATCTTGGAAATATGTGAACATAACTTAATATTACCCTTGAGATAAGTCCCACAGTCCTATTCAGATGAGAGAAGTCGGGGAAGCACTTGGAGATGCAGATCTGTAGACAGAAAAGCAATATTAGTAAGGGTAATAAAGAGACTACCAAGGAGGGGTGAATGATGATTTATTGCAAATCTTATTTCTTTATATTAATTTCTTTCTATTAATTTCCTTATATTAAAAAAACCTGCATAAATGTTCTGAAAATTTGCTAGACTGATGTGAGAAGAGAATACAGCAGTGATATAGCAGAAGTAATAGTAAACCCAACCTTCTGTTTTCCTCTTGTTGTCCTACTAATATGGCTAAATATCTTTAAAAAATTTATGTTTAGAACTACTATATTAAGACAATACATGTTACATCCATGCCATGTGGTGTCCCAGCTCTGCCAAGCCATGGCAGCTGCCAGGGTGGTTGTGATCTGTCATCAGTTCTCTGACTGCAGTCTGAAAACACTGATAAGCTTAGGGCCTGTTCCAGAACTATTTTACCCTTTGTTAACTATTAGAATTTTTTGGTATCTAGTGAAGTAAATATTAAAATATTTCATTGAAACTGCCTGCCTAAATTTTCTCATGCCAGGAATTGGTGTTCTGTTTTGACATCCTGAGTTAGTATGTGTATTTAGGATTTTGATAGATTGTGTGTTTCCCCTGATTCAATGATATATTTTATCATACATTTCATATAAGGCCATTCCACAAGAAAACTTGGCAATAAAACATGTATGAAATTGTACATGGACTTAATTAGATCTTACCAGCATATAAATGACTGCACAGACCTAGGCTGATGTACTTAGAAACCAGTGTCTGCTGAAACCACCCTAAATTATCTGACAGTGTTTCAGGAGTAACACATTTTGGGGCAGAACTTCCAACCTTTGTGCAGAAAATGAAGAATTATAGGAAAGCAGGAGAGGGAAAAAAGGAACTAAAATGTCATCCATTTGCACCATATAAGTCCAGAAATGGGTCTCAGTGCTGCTGCAAAGTACAAATTGTGGCAGGCACACTGGGAGGGGAACAAAGTAGTGTGCCAGCTCTGGCTTTAGGTGTGGTCTTTTGTGAATTCATGGATTTGGAGACTGTCAATAACTTCAGCTTTAGGATGATGCATAGGGGCTTTTAAAATATATGTACTTTTTAGTATTTTGCCTTTCAAAGGAAGGACTGCATTGATTTGAGGCTTTTATTTCGATGAGCAGAACATACATCATCACTAAGACCACTTAGTTGTGTGTTCTCAAAATAAAAGGCTTCATGTATTTTATTCACTTCAGTGCCACAGAAGTGGATGATGCCTTATAGGTGATTAAAATGAACATGCCATCAGAATTTTGTTACTTACACAGTGCACAGCAAGGGGTAACAAAAAAGGCAGATAAATACAGGAGGCATCAGGGCTACAGTGGCAAGAGCTTATGAGAATGCTTTCATATACCAATAAAAGCTTTCACTTATGCCTCACATACGTTTCCTCACTGCATGTTGCCTCTGTGTCTTGCTGGTTATTTGATTTTTGGTTTTGTTAATGTATTCTCATAGATTTTGGTCCTGATACTGTTTCCCTTGAAGTCCCTGGAAGGAAGTCTAGTGATTTAAACAGTGTTGGATCAATCTCCATGAGCAAAGACTGTAGGGATGTGGTAATGAAGGAGCTGACACTTCAGACTTCTTTTAAAAGGAAGTGTTTTGTGAGAATGAATAATGAAGTACTTGTAATTTTTGTTGTGTATGTAATAGGTGCAATATTGTGTACAAAAAAAAAATGCATTCTTCCTCTTAACTACACAAGTACAAAGTAGAAAGATTTGCTGTTCTTCTTCTGTTTCTATCCTGTTCTAAGTGGATGTCATTTGTCCAGAAAAATGTTTACTTTTCCACTGTGTTGATATGATTCTTGTGAAGATATGGAATTGTTTTGGGTTTATGGTGGGTTTTTTTGTTTTGTTTTGTTCTTTTAATTTTTCTTGATATATCTTTCTCCTTTATATTCCTGTCAAATAGTAAAATTTTGTCATAAGTTATTTTCAGTTATTGTCATTATTGTCACAGTCGTTTTGTGGATAAGTGCAGGAGTGTATATATATCACTTTAATCTTATTGATCTCCTTGTTTCAGTGATACTTTGTAGTAGATTCCTAAATGCTTACTGAAGAACACTGTTATTATTAGCCTTATATGTTTTTTAATCTAGTGAGGTTTTCCTTACCCTTGCATCATAAGAAAGTTTCCAGTCATTATGCTTCAAATTGTTGTTTTATCATTTCTATAACATGTCTCCAGTTTTAAGTCTCTTGCTTGTGTCCCATCTACTTTTATCCTTCTTCTGTTTCTACCATATTTTTCAGTAATGTCATAATTTCTTCTGAGTATATGATAATGTTTCTTCACTCTAAAGAGATCCCATCATCTTGATGTGAACTATTCTTAAGAAGCTGTGTGCTAGGCTTGCCAGAAACATTCCCAAATGCATAGGGCAAGCAGGATCCATGTACATTACAAGCTGTAAAATGTGGAGAGAGGAGTCATCTTCGACTCCAGTGTCTGGGTAGCAAATGGCAGAGTCTGCCTTGTAACGTGGACTTATATTTTATGAAGTTTGTGTGTTTTATCTGTACATGAAGCAGAGACACAGAAGTGAAAGTGGGCCTATTTGCCTTTCAGCAGAAATGCTGTTATTTTCTGTTAAGTGTATTTGAGGGAGATCTTTCTTAACCATTTAGATGTGTAAATACACAGACATACAACTCAGGACATCTGCAGAAATATCTGACTCTCTTGAAAATATTTTTAAACTCTATTTGTTTCTGTCTTTTTGGCCCAATGCAGAGATACTTCAAAAATATATCACTGCTCTTTTAATTGATGGTATATACCTAAGAAGCACCAAACAATACAAGTACATTCAGTGTATCAAATGGAAACAGATGTGTTATAGAATATAATGAAATTTATTCACCTGTTTATGTGAGTGTTGCACATGTTTGATGGGTATAACTATTTATTAAACAGCTTGCCCATGTGTTGACAAATAGTGCATTAAATTCTAGTAAGTCTGTTTAAGTATCTGCATGCTTATGAATATGACATTTCATCTATTTACACCTTTCCAACTGAGTTAAAATGTCAAAAAGATGTATTTTTGTAATATAAGTACCTCAATTCTTTTTGACATTATTTTCTGTAGCTCATTTCATATGCATATCTTTCTTTTATATTATCACCATGATGGTATTAATTTGGATGTGCAAATTAGCTCTTCATGATGTTGTCATGTCAGCATCTGGATTCAAGATGTGCTGTTTCATAAGCATTGCATCCTATTGCGTTTCATCAGAGTCCCCTTTTCTAATCTAATTATTCATAAGGAACCTTGGGGATTGTGCTAATGGGCATCTGAAGCTATAAAGAGTAATGAAAGTGGTTGTGTTACTGCTATGCAATTAAGTGTATACAGAATACCATTCATATAATTAAATTCTGATTTTTTACCACTCTTTTTATCTATTATAGTATCAATTATTTCTCCAAAGTTAAAGTAATATCAGTGGAGTTTAAGAGCTTTTTATGAGAATTGTAGCATTTATAAAGACAAAAGTTGATTTTTGGCTTTTATAATTAAAATCCTCAGAAAATAAGGAGACAGTTTTATGAATTTTTAATGGGTTTTTTCATGTTTTATGTGAAAAGGTGGGAGATGTTTGTGATTGAGGCAGAATTTGAACTGCTGGGAAAGCAAGGTGGGTGTGTGTGGGGGTACGTGCTGTGCGTTTCCCATTTAATATTCTGTCCATTGGTTTGATTGGATACAATACACATTATGCTGCTGCTGCTGGTAATGTGCATCAGCAGTCATTGCAATTTGTAAGTTCAGCCTGACCTTTGGTCTGGGTTCAGTTTTCTGTCTCTGTTCATTTAGATTAAGTGTTTTGATGAATGAAGATAAAGTATTTAGATCAACTAGTCAATATGTTTTCTGCTGATAATTCCATATTAATAAGTGCTGATGGTTAGTATCTTTAAGGTCTACTGACAATCTGATTGAAATCAATGGCAGTTTTGCCTCATTTAGTTCAATGGAAGCAAGAATGAGTCTTTAACCAGCAGAAAATTATAAACACCACTCTCTGTTCATGTGTCATTCACTATGAACAAGAGTTTTTATGGTGCTGTCAGGCTGAAAAAAAATTCTTTTCTTTTTTGATAACAAAGCTGCATTTAGCTGAAGTAATCCCTAGGTAGCCTGTTAGAGGTGTTCCAGCTTTGTTATTCCCAAACAATAGGGAATGTGGCCTCTTGCTGATTCTACTTAAGTAAGTAGTTGCTGCTGCTCAAAATAGCTTGAGACTGCTGTGCAGCTGAAATTCTGCTGCAGACATCCTGCATTAACCTAGTTATCTTGGTTTTCTTGTGAAATTCAGACTTAATTTTCATTCTGCAGAGCACATGATATTAAATAGGTTATGCAGTCCCTTTTTCCAGAACACCAGTGGCAGCCATGATGTTCCATGGCAATGAAGAGGCCCAGGCATCATGACAGCATCCTCCATCCTCTTATCTTTGATTACACACAGCTGACTGGCATCTCATCCTGTTCTGAACTGCCTTAACCATAAATATCCCACTAGCATTTTAAAACTGCTCATCTGCCGGGTGACCTATACGAAATGGAAAGGTAGTTTTCATAAAACAACTCTTCCAGGGTATCCTTTTAGTTTCTCCCCAGGTACCCACCGGGAGAAATGAGCTGTGAAGTTTGAATGAGAGTTTAATAGGTCCAGATCCTGTCTGACCAAATGACACAGTGGCTGAGGGGGACTGACAGCTTCTCTCTAATCACTGCTGTAAAAGCAAAAGGAAAAAAGGAAAGAGGGGTAAAGAGCACAGAAAGCCTGATGTCTTGGCTAGATTTTCAGGTTGCTCAGGGCTTTAAAGGTCAAATGCAACACCTAAGGTTAGTACCTCCTTAATTAAGAGGAGACAGCCTTTAGAGCAAAGGAATGGCATGCTTTTGGCATTACTCAGCAAGTGTCTGCACTCTCCAGTAGTTCATGCTTTCATACATTCTTGAAGCATGGTCATATATTTGTAGATCATTAATCTGCCCCTACAAAGACAATTAAGTTTTGCCTCCAAGAGAATAGTTATATTCATCTTACTTCCTGTGCAAAATATTCATCGTGTTTGGTCATCCGTGATCTGCAAATTCAGGTTAATGCTACCATGATTAAAAACTCTGATAAAATTGCTGGTAAATTTTCTGGCTATTTTCTGCAGTTGGTCATTGCTCTTGAATGAAACTCAGCATTACTTTCACATACCTTCTAAGCACTTTCTCTGAGATAAATTATATGTCTGAAAATCAGTAAATGAGAAAAAAACCCCTCAGTCCATTCAAACAACCTTTTTTATTTGTGTGTGTGTTTTTTCCTTTTTATTTTACTGTGGTAAATTCTAAATTTTTCTATTTTTGTCTGGTGATTTGTGATTTTCCACATTATTTTGGCTTTCTTTTGACTATAGGCTAAAATCCTTAACTCTCAACTCTAACGTATTAAATAGGGACCAGTTGAAACAGCATTTTTATTGGATAATTGTTGCTTTCTAGTCTCCCTATTATTTTTGCATATTTGTGTCTTCCAGTCTAGTGTGGACATATCTTTATTCATCCAAGTAATCTTGGTTAATGGACTGTGTTTCTGGATGTTTACCTAGAAACTTTGATAATTAACGTCTCTTTTTGAATCTGGCTTGGTGTTAGTCATTGCTTTGTTAGGCTTGAATTCAAATAATATTTTATTTTTGCACTTTATGTACAAATTATTATCTTAATGATCCTTAAGTTTAATTCTGTGCAAATCAGATGAGGGGGAGTGCTGCTGCTGCCTGTTTTTCTTTGTCAAATCAGATTCTGTATCTCCTTTTAAAGTAAATTTCCACATACAAGTTCAAATCCCTTAGATAAAGAATATGCTCATTTACAAAGATTATAATTGATTTTTTGGCCCTGTTTTTAATACTTTGCACTGTAAATGACATCCCAGTGGAGAATAATCATCATACAGATGTTTGAAAGCTCCTTCCTGCAGAGTATGCTAATTGAAGTCTATAAAGTGTCATTGGGCTGCACATTGTTTCTAATTAGTACAAGGCAGTTTCTCTTAGCTTTGTATAGTTTTGCTGGCCTCTTTCCTTCATTATTTACCAGCTGGCTAGTAAATCTTGTCAGTTACTAAGAAAAAAAAGTCCAGAGATGGTAATTTTTCTGTATGCTTCATAGTGTCCCACTTTCCTTTACCAGAAAAATATAGATTTTTGCATGGTTTGATTCTGGCTTTCTGAAGCTATCAGTATGCTTTTAACTCCAACATGCCAGCTACTACTCTGACATCTTCTGAAAGACTCTTTAACTCACATAATCTGAAGAAACATTAGTACAACAATAAATTTCTTTTCTCATAATAGGGCCTTTATGATAATGGTTGCCATTTGTCTAGTTTCTGAAGAAGGAATATTTTAGTGACTGCTTGATGGTTGGATGTTTATTGCAGACAATTTCACAGGGTATACAATCAGCAGTGTGATGGAAGTGGGCAGATAAAAGGGTCTCTTTTATTGGAAGGAGCTCAAAATTATGTCCAAAATTACTGGAAAAAGTTTTGCTGACTGTTTCAGCTTCCCTGTGTGAGTGTACTTGGGTACAGATCAGGTTCTGCAGTTCTTTTAGGGAATGTTGGATTGCACTTTTCAAACTCTGGCAAGGACTTCCCTATGGTATGTTAGTTTAGCCTAAAGTAGTGTCCCTGTATTTCCTCATGTGTTTCTGCAAGGATTTTTTGCCCTAAGTAATCTGGAAGTTTATATGGCTTAAGAAGAGATACAGATGTATAGAATTTTCAAGCCTTTCTTCAGGTCTCCATTCTAAGTACAGAAGAATGAAACAAAAGCTAGTTCTCTTCATAAGACTCTGAGGCAGGACCCATGATATTTTATTTATTCTTTTTAAGGTAAAATTTATGTTTTTCCCTTGCATGCAGTTGACACCTTTTCTGACTATTCAGGAGGCACATTCAAAATTTGGTGTGATTCATTATTTAAACAATTTCCTCTCGATTTCAATTGAAGTTCACTCTCATAAAGTAAGTCCACACTTTGAAGATTGAGAAGGTTTAAGAACAGTCTCATGAACAGCTAACAGACAATAATTTGTTGTATATTCTGAAGCATCAGACTAAGATTTAGGAGGTTGACTTGATCCTTTCTGAATGTCAGCATCCTGAGTAAATAATTTTCTTTCTTCCATCTTTATTTTTTATCTGCAAATGATAATGTGATACATCTCTTTCTTCGTTCTTTTTTGTGTTTGGAGGAAAAAGTAAATGACAGCTGTGATCTGGAGAAGACCACAGTGAAATAATTAAAAAAGAGTACACAACTAGGAAAGGATCCACAATGACCATAGTCCAACTGCCTGACTGATTCAGGCTGACCAAAAGTTAGGCAATGTTCTTAAGGGCGTTGCCTCTTAAACACTGAAAGGCTTAGGGCATCTACCCCCTCTCTGGGAAGCCTGTTCTGATATTTCCTCATCCTTTCAGTCAAGAAAGTTTCCCTGTTGTCCATCTGAGCCTGCCCAGATGCAGCTTTGATCCATTTCCACATGGACTGTCACAGGATACCAGCAAGAACAGAGCAGCACTTCTCTCTGCACTTCTCTCCTCAGAAAGCTGCAGACATCAATGAGGTCACCCCTCAGGCTCCTGTTCTCCAAACTAGACAAGCCCTGAGTCCTCAATCAGTCCTCACAGGACATTCCTTCCAGCCTTTTCACCAGCTTTGTTACCCTCCTCTGGATGCATTCAGAGACCTGACCATCCTTCTCAGATGGCACAGCAGGCAGCACTCCAGGTGAGGCCACCCCAGCGCTGGGCACAGCAGGACAGTCACCTGTTTTGGCCGGCTGGTTGTGCTCTGCTTGATGCACCCAGGGTGGGGTTTGCCCTCGGGGCTGCCAGGGCCACTCTGGCTCACACTGAGATGCTGTTGGCCAGCACCCCCAGACCCTTCCTGCAGGGCAGCCCTCCAGCTCCTCCTCTCCTCATTTGTACTTGTGCCTGGTGTTAGACTGTCATTTGTGCAGAATCTGACATTTTAACTTTAGAAATTCCATCCCATTCATCATAGCACAGTGCTCCAATCTATCTAGATCCCTCTGCAAGGCTGATTACAGAAATCCTCCTTATTGTTCATGGTGGAAAATGTACTTAATACCTACAATCTCCTAAACATGGTACTGCTTTTAGAGAGTGGAGTCTCTAGTTAGTGCAGAGCATATGTCGAGGCAAACCTCTTTCTCCAAAGAATTGGTTGGTAATTATGCAAGTGCAAAGGAGGTTATTGAACTAAAACCACCAGATATTTGATGTGAGGTGGTGTTCCTAGGAAAGTACAGTGATGTACTGAAGTAAAAAGAGGAGTTTTTGTTACATATAAACATTGTATGTCTAAGGGATAGCAATGTCCAATAAAAATGTTGTAGGGAGCCAGCTTCTTCCAGGGTTAGGAAATGGGGTCTGAATCTGTTCTCTTCACTGCAGCGTAAGGCCTGATGGCAGCTGCCTGCTGCCAGCAGCATGGGTAAGACAATGTCTCTCTCCACTCAACCAGTCTTTGGCAAATTTGCCAGCATCTGCTCTGTGGTTCTGACTTGGATAATAGTTCTTTTCCCTTATCACGGTCCTTTGAACAACTAACCAGTGTGTTTCTCCTCTGTTTTGCCTTGGAGAAACCTGTCAACACCTTTTTTCTTCATTCTGTATTTAATGGATCTGTCAACATTGCTTAATGGAGGATGGTGAAAAGGTATGTTTTGTTGTTAGCTCTGAACACGGCAGTGAGTCCTGACAGCAGTGATGTCTCAGGCACAGCATTGTGCTGTTGTTACAGTGGCTCTGATGCCAGTTCAGTCAGTTCAAGCTCAGATACTCCTCTGCAGTGTTCCTCTGCAATGCATAAATACACCCTCATGCAAACAATTCAGAAGCATCTCAACTATGTATCCATAATTTATAATTATAGTGGGATTAAAATAGACTTGAGGCTTCAGTTGGCCCCATGTCTCAGAGCTGCTGTATTGCAGCAAAGGCTGCTCTGCCTTGAGAGCACAGCAATAATTACTGTTGACTGCGTTTTAACAACCAAGGGTTGATTTTGAGGCACAGCTTCAAGGATATTGGGGGAGTTTGGAAGCCTTGTGCTTCTATCAAGGGTTTAGGTGTCTAAATGTTGTCAGTGTGGGCTGCAAATCAGCAGTTCTCAAGCAATATGGCTTCAGGAGGCATGGCCTTGGGGAAGGTGCCTGCAGCTTTGTGAGCCAACCACCATTTGCTTTGAAACCCCCTGATTTGGGGAGCCTCCTAAGGAAATTCCTCTAGGTCTGTTTTCATACAGGCAACAGAAAGCTGATTCGTGGTGTTTATTTTTCCCGGTGATTTTTTGTTTTTGACTTTTCAGTTCTAGCAATAGGATGAAAAAGAAATTATGTTTTGCATTTAACCTTTTGATGAAGAAGGACTCATTTTGCTTATGTTAAAACATGGGCTTGGAGCTTTGAAGTCTCTGTTTCATAGCTGTAAACACAGTGGGAATGGTCTGATTTCCCACTTGCAATATTACATTATTAGACTGGAAAGAGCTTTTAGGGCTGTTCTACATAATGACTGGGTTCCCTGCATGCTGCTACATTCGGAAGTGAAAAAAAAACCCAGAAACTGCCTGACCAGCAAGTGGTTCCTGTTTTAGACATTGTCCATTGCATTTGTAATATTTGCTGCTCTAGTCCAATTATATAATTGCCATCCATTGGGAATATCCCAAAACAGGGATGTTTATTTCCTGAGGCTGTTAGCAGTGTTTGAAGTTTCTTTATCAGACACAGACTGGGGAAAGGTGGATTGATTTTTAGTGTCTTCTGCTCTTTAAGTATTTTTTTTTTAATGAGTAATTATAGAAATACAATGCATTTAAACTTGAGGGCAAATTTAACATTGGGTTTTTACACTGCAGCTGTCTGGAATTCAGTGGTTCAGTGCCAAGAGTTCATCTATTTCCTGACATAATAGGGTGATTTAGCATGCTTTTAATTTTAAGTGCGTGAGCAATCCCTTCTTTCCTCACATTTATTCAGTTGGATACATACATGTGTGTGTATTTATATATATATATAAGTAAAAAGTAACAACTTTGGCCTTTTATGAACTGAATCTTATGAATCAGGCTTTTAGACCAATCTAAAGTTGTAAACCTTTTTTTAGTATCATTTTCACATGCGTATTAAACCTCAAAGCAGTAGAGTGATAGTAAAGCTGATACAATTATCCCGTTCATTTTAGATACGCTTGGGAGCAGAATTTGGTGTTACATCAGTAATAGCAACCCATATTAACGCCGAAATATCTGATTTTTATCTTCTTGGGATCATCATGTAAACTTGCTGAAGAGATCTTGATGCAAACAAGAGCTACTTGCACGATCTTTGAACTTGGTTTTAGTTTGCACACTTAAACGAGCCACATAACTCCAATAATTCTGAGAGGTCACGAACACTGATTTCAAGGGATGCTTAGAATGGAGCTAATATATTATGATATGCATGAACTTCATCAAAGAAGTATTAGGCATTCCCAGAAGTCCCAGAGTTATATGATCTTGTGACAGACCCAGAGGCAAATTCAGAGTTGTCAGCTGAATTGCCTTTAGAGCCTGCCAAGCAAACAGATGCTAATGTTAGATGAGTATATACATGGCTTGGCATGGAGCTCCCATGACAGGCAGCAAGCCCTGTGTGTGACCTTAGCTTGCTGGTCCACTGCTGGGAGTCACAGAGGAGATGCCTAGTGATGTGTGAGTTAGAGCTGTCTGTTGCTCATGGTATTTGAATATAGTTTATTTGGATGCTGTAGTTTCTGATGAGAAGATTTAAACACTGCCATCCACCCTCTTGGGTTAGGACTGAGAAAGCAAACACAGTTTTTCCTTGTGCTAGTTCAACAGGCTCCAGAGCCCCCTGAGAAACCCCAGCCTCTGCCAGTTGCAGTAGGAAGCCCTAACATCATCTGGCACAGCAGAGTGTGAATGTTCCTGTGTGTGTGCCACACTGGTTCCTGTGAGCTGCACTCACTAAGAGCCTGGGAAAACTGGATATTTGGGAGCCTTGGGACCAGCTGGCACAGAGAGGTGCCCATGAGGGTGGCATTCTGCATCTCCCAAACTATGGTGGCTGTGTGTGCTGCCTGTTGAGAAGTGGCCCTGCCTTGTGGCCTCTGAGCCATGCCAGAGTGGTGTTTGGGGTAGAGCAGTTTATTACAGCAAAAAGCCTCCCAAGGACCTCTCTTTATCAGTCTAACAGTGTGAATCATAGCACTGCAAAACCCAGGAACATCTTGGAACTCTTTATTTGCTAGCATAGGGCTTTTGTGTCTCTGCCTGCCTTATTCTCACTCTGTGCATAAAGACTCTGGCTATACTCCAGCTTCTGCTTTGAGGTGTTCATGATTTTTAAGATTATATGCCACTCAGTTCACCCAAAAGCCTGGTCACTGGGCTTTTTTTCCCTGGTTTGTGAGGCTGTTGTGAGGCTTTGTTTATTGAGACTTCATCAGTATATTCGTTTAGCAACATGCATACTCATTTGAGCTGAATATAGGAACATTTAAGTCTCTAGACAAGTGATTAAGGGCTTTATTAAATAGAAATGTTTTGCTAAGCCACAGCATGGATTATCTGTCCCTTAGTATGTGTATAATCAAAACTGGTTCTCTGATCTTGGATAAAAACTCTGGAGGATCTGTTTCATTTTTTTCTTTTGTGTAAAATGGGAATGCTGACATTTCTTTGCTGACTTCCTTGGGTTGCTGTGGAGTTTAATGCCCAGAAAGTGCTTTGAACATGAGAACTGCTGTGACAGAATTACTGAAAGCTTTGCTTCTGGAATTTAATTGCTCAGTTAAGGAGTAGGGGGAAGAAAAGTTCAGAACCAGCTGGCAGTGAAATTCTATTGAAGTTTTTATGTAATATATGGAAATAATATTCATATGGAATCTGGTTATTGAGAATTGTATTTTAAATTGTGGATGATTTTTCATTAGTCTTTGATACATTTTAAATTAATTATTCTCCCTTAAAATTCTAAGTATAGATGGAATTTTTTTTCTCCTTGTTTTAAAGTAGTCTTTTAAACAAAACTTAATGTTTTCTTATCGTAGATCATTGCAATTATTATGCACAAGCAAAATGACTTTTGACAATAAAAGTCAAATTAGCTTATATCAATAATTTTTGCGCTTTCCATTTTTGGCTTGTATTTTTTCTGAAATGAAGGGCGAGGTTCAAGGTCTTTCAGTGCTCTCCATAAAACCCGGTTGCCTAGCATTTTTAACACTTGGCAGCTCCATTGCTAATCTGCCTGTAGCTGGCAGCCAGGCAGTGCAGCTCCTCGGTGGGAAGCAACATGGAGCTGAGCAGCAGCTCCCAGCTCAGGCAGGCTTCCCTCTGTGGGTACCAGTTTAAGACCCTCTCTGGAAATTGTAAATGCATGATGTGATGCCCATGGCAATGTTTTCTCTTTTGTCCTTCAGCGTGGGTTGGTAAGAGGAGTGGACTGGCACGTTTTCTGAATATGCGCATGTTTATCAAGCCGTGTTTCAAGCCTGTGCCTGAGTCCTTTGCTTAGATGAGGGTCTCATCTGCCAGCAAAGAAAGAAAGAAATATCTGGCTGCAATTTTGTTTTTCCTTTTTTTTACCCACCCCCCTCAAAATCTCCGAAGAGTAAATGACTAGCATGTGTTACACAATGTAAGCTGTGAAGAAGATTTGAGGGAATGTGAAATTTAGAAGCTTTCTGTGCATATATTTGTGCTAAAATAGATACTGATCTGCAGTGTTTTCTTAGTTTCAAGTGTTGCTTGTAAGAATAGATACAAGCAGATTTACCAAATGGCTTAGATTCACTGACAGTGAAAGCCTTTATAGCCTTTTTTTTTGTCTTGTTCAGGCTGAACAGGATGGAGGGATCGGTGTTGCGCTCTTTGGCCATCCCCAGTGGCTGAAGTGCCTGCTGGAAGCAGGGCTGGAGCAGCCCCTGTTAGTGCTCAGGGGAGCTGCAGGCTCACAGCACAGAGAGGCTGCTCAGGGGCTGCAGGGGTGCAGTGCCTGCCACTATTGGGGGGCCCTAAATAGGTGTTAAAAAGAATTCTGGGAAGCTTTTTATCAGTCCACTGCATGTTTCAGATTAAGAAGGCACAAAGCAGTTCACCTGATGACTTCGGGAAGGATAATATTAATAATGTTAATTAGCCATTCTGCTTTTGCAACCTTGCTGGTCTAAGCAGGTCACCTTGAAGATGAAGACACTGAAGTGCATGAAAACTGTAGCCAAATTTTTGAGAAATGTGTCCTAATTTTCAGCTATACTACATCTGAAAAATGCTCCTTGACCTTATTTACTGCTTGAGTGGTGAGAAACTTTGCATTTACCTCAGTTGGCAGGAGGTCAAGTCTCTTGGGCCTCTTTTCCTGGAGGTCTTGTACTCTGCAGGTGGGAGATGGGTGCCAGAACCTCTGAAATAAGGGCTTTGAGCTTGGGAATGAGGAACACATATGTGGGAAGGTCAGTTTATGAAACTGAATCTCAGTATAAAGTGTTGTTTTAGCACAGAACACTGAACCCAGGTAATCTATTTTACATATTTGTCCTGTAAGCAGTTCCTTTCTACATTGACTGTGCTCTAATAGCTGATTTTTCTAATTCGAGAAATACAGCTAGAAATTAGCATGTGATTAAAAAGCTGTTGAAAAAAATTTCTTGGCTCTTAAAATAAGCACATACAAAAAGAGTGGAGGAAAAACCAAACTCTATTAAATCTCCAGGCTAGAAAAAGTAAATCATAGTGGCCATAAGTACTCACAGAGGGGCTAAAGACTTTGGGTTTGGGTTTTTTAGATTTTGTTTCAAGTGAATTTTCTCTTTGAGTGAGCATTGAACATATGTTCAGGTATTCTGCATGGGAAGGTGTTTTCCTTGGTCCCTGAGGATAGGGATGCATGAACTTGTGAAACTCAGCAATCTCATGCTGGTGTCATGATCACCTGAGCCTGATGCAGGCCACCAAGGTCTGTATGTGTAGCATTTCTAAAATCCAAAAGTTGGAGATTAAAGATGAAGAGAAGGGAAAGATTAGCACAGTGCCAGGATTTGAAGTAAGAAATAATTGTTGCTTTCATTATTTGGGGTCTTTTAACTTTTATTTACTAACATCCCTAGCTGAAGTGGTCATGTTTCAAGGAGCCCTTCAAGAACTGTTCAGTATTCAACTGTGTGTTTTTGGATTTCATGTCAGGAAGAGGTTGTACTCTCAAAGAAAAGTGATACTTAGCCTGATAAACATTGTTCTTGCATGACAAGATTAAATGGAGCTGTTTGGGTTTTGCCTTTGATGTATTTACCTGTGTTAGCAGTGAAGCTAGGCAAGGTGGCAGTTTACAAAATAACTGCCTGAAGTGTAGTGGACACTCACCTCTGGGTTTCATTTGAATCAATCACCTTGTTTCAGTGATCCCTGAAGGTTTTCCACTATTAGCAGCATCTGTGTTCAAAGTGTGCCTTGGCCAAAATCAGCTTCCTGTTGTGTTTTGCGTTGTCCCTACATCTAACACAGAGCAAACATATGCCACTTTTTAGCACAAACTCATCAGACTTTAGGGCCATAATAAATGAGAAAATAAAGCAAAATTAAAGATTTGCCAGGATGAGAAATAATCCTGGGAGTGAAGGGGCAGATAGATCTTTCTTTTAAAACTACTTCTTTTCTGTTGTAGTATTTCCTTGTACTCTTTCATGCTTTCTTAAGCTCTCAAATGTTAATGTAATTTCTCAGGTGCATTCTTTAGCAGCCTTCCTCATGCTCCTTTTAACATTTGTATGCTCTCTCCTTCTCTTGCTGTCTCATGCATCCTTGTGCTCTCCTTTTTCTTGTTTTTCCTCATCTGGCCATCCAGCTTTTGAGCATAACCAGTGTCGTTTTGGTGCCTTGGAGAGGTGATCAGGCAGTTGTTTGTAGGTCAAGGAATCTGTGTCTGGGTGATGTGGTTTAGGGCTTACAATGGTAGTGCTGGGTTGATAGTTAGACTTGATGATCTTAAAGGTCTCTTCCAGCCCTGATGATTGTGATTCTATAATATCTTGTCTGCCCAAGATTGGAGTTGGCTTTCTGGTGTGTTGGTTGTGGGTGTTAAATATCTGACCCAGCCAAGGTGGATGGTGTGATGTGGGAGAATTTGCATTGTGCTTGCTTGAACTTTGGGGATGCTTCTGATGTCCTGCAATCCCTGGATCCAAGATGGTCAATAATACTGCTGTGGCCCAAAGTGAATGCACTTTACAGAGACTGCTACTTTGAGCAGGAAGCTTCAGTTGTCAAGGATTTCTCTGCCAGCTATTTCAGAAAAGATGGCCTTCATACATTTGAGTTTTTGCATAATTTATTTTCTAGCTATTTGAGGAAACCTTTGAAACTTCAGCTTTTAAAAAAGTAGCAGGCCTTTTCTTTGCATTTATTTTTCCCCCTACATTTTTTTATTTCTTAGTCTAGACTAAATTCTGACAGCACAGCTCTTTGTATAGGCCTTCCCTTCATTCAAGATACTGTAATACTGCTCCTCTTTTATTTGCCATTTGTCCTTTTGTTTTATGGTTCTCTTTGTTGCAACCTTCTTTGTTGTTTCTTCCAGATTATGCTCCTCAGGGGCTTCTGTATCAGTATGACTGAACATTGCTTGCAGCCATGCCAGATTGTGCTGTGATCTTACTGGATTTCACAAACCAAGGTTAGGCCAGGTCACAACTTGGTTGAAAAAGCGTAGAGTACAAGATTGCCTGCTCGCCACTGGGAGCACACACAACAAGAACCCGAGCCAGATGTTGATTGTCAGCTGGGGCTGGCAGTGTTGCTGTGCTGACTGTGGTGGGTGTGATAGTAATGACAAGTTCTGACCTGCTCTGGCTGGTAGGATTTCACAGCAATTTTTTTAGAGAGGAGTACTTTTGTTAATTCCAGTGTCCTGGCCTGTTCCAAATCCTTTAATTCTCTATCAGGATTACTCTGGAATTCAGTTGAAGATTATATTCTCTGATCTTCTTTTCCCTGTACTGTTGCATGATGATTGCCCTCGAAACTTGCTGTGCTGTTCAAAAAGCTGCATTTGTGTGCTGGATGAAATAATTACAAAATTTTCTTTGCTTTCCTCATCTTCTGAAGAAAAAAAAACAAAAAAACCCACCCACCATGGTCTTCGGATGAAAGGTTCCAGAAAGGTAGAAATTTTTAGTAAAAATAACACATGAAAATTACAGTTGAGCTTTTCTTAGAATTGCTTGAAGTTTCTGACCAAAAGACTGTATAAGAATGTGTATGTTCAGATTTAGCTTCACTGAGTGCATATTAGGTGGAAAATCACATGCTATTACACTTGAGTGCTCCAAAATGATAGGAAGATTGAATACATGGATAAGGCTTTTCTAATTTACTGTAGAGGTATTCAGACCTGTTGGTGTTCTCTATGGTTTTTAATAGCTTATGCCTTTAAATAAAGCTGTGAGAGGTTAGAAGGTGAACATAGAAAAGTATGTAATGGTGTGAAATAAAGGCCAAAATTAACTTGAGCTGCATGTACCAGCCTTTGTTTCATCCCTGCACTCAGCCTGAGGGAGGGCTGCTGGAGGGTTCATTTATCTCCATCTGTGATAGAACAATACTCACGAAGTTGTGGAAAGAGCAGTACAATCAGCTTGATGTGCCCAGATGTACAGTGATGGACTTACCACTTTTATGATAACAAAACCTGAGTATGTCTAGCTAGGCAACAGCCATTAACAGCATAGCCATTAAGAACATTTAAGGAGTGTAAATTGTGAATCTGCAGAGGAATTAGTGAGGTATGAAAGGGCAGGGGTGACTAGGAGTCAGTAATTCACAGGCTGGATCAGAAAAACCTTCCTGTCAGTTTAAGCTGTAAAGTAGTGTGATATCTTTCTGTGAATATGTTAAATNGTGTAAAGTAGTGTGTTGTCTTCCTGTGTAGAGTAATGTGGTATCTTTCTGTGAATATGTTAAATATGTCTCAGGATTCAAGTCTGTAATGCATTTTACATACCAGAACAATTTGCTGTGGCTGGATGTGGACCTGAAAATCAGGTGTTTATGCCCCTGGAATATTTGCATCCTTGGAAAGTTTTGAGTCTGCTTTTCTCAGTCAGTATCTGTATATTGAGGGAAAATATTGTATATATTGACTTTCAAATCCAAGTTTATATACATTTCTGCATAGACAAAATGCAAAATTTTAAATTGGAGTAGGAAGATTAATGTTCTACAAAAGATGGGATTTACAGTTTGATTGTAAGTATTTGGCATTGAGGTTACCCATAATTATTCCTAATAGGTAAATTATCTCTGTCTCTGATAATCCTAATCATCTGTGCAAAGCTTGGCACTGCCAGCAGAGATATGGAAGGTGTAGTGTAGCAGAAGGCTGGAAGGAGTCTTTCATCTCTGCCATCCCTTGCCAAGGGCTTACTGTACATGCAAATTCATCAGCTTTTCTATTGTGGTGCATTTATATATCCTGGAGAGGCTGAAATCTGGGAATTAATTGCTCTGTGCACTCAGGGGGCCACTTTGCAGTGGGAGAATCTGTAAGATTGGGGCCGTAGTGGCTGATGTTGCTACAGCATTAATAAATACATGGGGGAATGTCCTGCAGAAGAGTATGAAGAGCTTTGTTGACTGATTCTTTCCTTACCTCCTCTGTTTTAGGAAGAGCCAGCCTGGCTAATCCTTTGTAAGAAAACAGCATGACTGATGTTCACCTGCTGAACAGATATGCTGGATATGTTTGGGAGGTGGTGGGGAAGTGGTGTCTGCAGAGGGGACAGATAGCTGTTGTTTTCAGCTGTTATTTACAGGATCAATAAAACTGATTTTCCAATTCAAGGATAATTTTTACCAACAAGCTACATAGCCTATAAGGTCATAATATTGGATCTGCTCTTTTTCAGAACAAGTTAATTTAAAAATGATAGGTAGTTTTCAGCTCAGGATTAGTTTTTCTAATAGAAAAGAGAGATGCATCTGGAAGAAACATCTTGGGAGGGTGAGAATTTTGCCTCAGAACAACATTGTTGTACATTGCCCATAGTCCTTTTCTTTGAACAATAATCATTTAACCGTGCATGATGTTTTAATGAAAAATGCAATATAATAAAAAGTGATTACAATCCTGGTTCAGCTATTATTGAAGACTGTGCAAACACTGCTGTGGACGTTGCTGGGCAATGACAGATGCCCTCTGTAAAGTGCAATATATTTTATGACCACTGTCACTTTAGAGAAGAATATTTTGTGATGTTGTGGAATTATTCCCGACTAATAGCATGTGCATTCTCAAATGCCATTAATTTTATTTTGCAGTTACTTTATCTTATTCTTTTGTGACCTGTTGAGAAAGTCTCACGTACATGGCTCATGCACATATTTTTATACTACATTCCTCCCTCTGCATTTGCCCTTCTTGCCCATTGCACACTGAAGATAAGACACAATACAAAGGGAGTATCAGCATGAGGCTTGTGCAGTTGTGCCTGTGTGATGGGGGTGAGATAGAGCTTTGAATGAGTAAAATCATGAAGCTATCATTTTATGAGCAGGTAACCACACCTACTATCAGGAAGAATTCTGCAGGGTGAAGAAAAAATAACCAAGAAGTTTTCTTCCATTGAAAGCTATGAATGAACTTTACATGCCAGAAAATTGATTAGATTTTTAGATTTTAGAAAAAAATCCCCTTTTACTTTTGATATAAAACTCAACCCATTGCAAACGCCACAACATCAGGAAACATAACCAGAGTCCCTGTCCTTTTCCTATATTTTGTTAAGTCTCAGGTTTTTGTAGTTATTACCTATGAAATATGCAGTCTGTGGAAGTCCACATAAAAATCAAATGCCCTTACCTTTGAGAAGCTTTGGGTTCAGACCCAAAATATCCTAAGTCTTCATGTGCCATTTTTCTCAAAGTCTACACATCCATTCATGATTCCACTTTCCTCCTTTATATATGAAATAGTGGAGGAAAAAAATTGGAGGAATATTGGTTTGACTTAGAAGAATTTGATGGTGAAGATTTGTTTAAAAAATGAAAAGATATTTTTCTTTAGTGTGATTGGAGCAAAGTTTTCCTTTTTTAGGTGGTAAATAGTTTATAAAGTTTGAGTAAGAATCTGGCTTTTGGATGGCTGTGTTGCTGATGAGAGCTACTGGCAACAGAAGCTTTCTAACACCAAACTGCTAGTTTATTAAAAGAATAATAGAAACAGATGTTTTCAATTCATAAAATGTATCAAGTAAATGGTACATCCACTTGTTATTTCAATTGCTTTGAATTTCTGTGAACTCATTTGGGGCTAGGTTTTCAAAAGAGCTGAGCCCTCTGTCAATTCATTGTTCTCATTATAAACTGATGGATGATGAATGTGTTTGGGAACTGCAGCTTTTTATGCCTAAAGGGGAGCTCCTAACTACTGACGCTTCTAAAATCTGGCCAATGTTTCTGAGGAGTGAATACTGATCATTATGGAGGATTCATACATGAAATCTCTGAGTAATACCCTGCATTTGCCTGTGATTGTGTATATGATGGTTTCTTAATTTACTATTGCACTAGGCATTTGAATTCAAATTATGCTAATAGTGTAGGATTAACTGTGGATTATGATTTTAGCATGTACTGTCATTCAAACAGAAGAACCAGTTCTTTAGCTCCTACAGCCTCTTTCTCCCTCTCATCCTGATGTGTAGTAATTTGTGCTCAAGACTGCCTCAGGTTTTGATGAGCCTGATGAAATTGCTTAGGGAAAAGCAGTTGTTGAAAATCAGGAAAAGGGAGACTGAGATTCCTTTTGTTTTCTGATGACACATTTTTACAGTGCTGAAATGATTTTCTGAAAATAATTATTAGAATGGGCCCTTGCCAGCACTGCTCAGTGAACAGTTCTGGTTTTGCCTTCATTCCTCAGTGGTAGGACAGGGTGCACATACTTTGCTTTTGCACTCTTGACTCAAATACAGATTTGAGAAAACTAGTGCTAGGGGGTTATGTTGAAATCACGAGAAAGGTTGTAGAACAAACAATGCATGCAAGAGAACTGATGTAATACTGGTCCTTGCTAGAGTATAGCAGGAGGCCAGTTTTGGTTTTACTAGAAATGAAAAAAGCTTTATAGCCACTCAAGATGGCTCTTCTTGAAGCATAACCTCTCCAGAGAGCTTCTCCTCCCAGACTGCAGATGTGCTGGAAACACAAATTTGCCTCTTTAATGTTTGCACTTGTTTCGTTTGTAGATTGTAATGGCATGCAGCCTGTTTGCATTAGTGAATTCATCTGTATTCCTTCAAATCCCTCATTTGTTGCATTTTTTTGTGGAGTGCCTGATATTTCTGGTGACTTCCTTTTGAAGCAGCAGTCTGAAATCTGCCTTTTCTCTCTTTCTTCCTCCAGCTGATATTATTTCTACAGTTGAGTTCAACCACACTGGAGAACTGCTGGCTACTGGTGACAAGGGGGGTCGAGTTGTTATATTCCAAAGGGAACCTGAGGTATGTGGGTTACCAATGTGGTCCTTAATAGCCTGATAAAACCTGGCTTAATTTTTAATTCTTTGTTTGAATTGAGTTAACAAACTTGTCTATAATCTCAAGAGTCAGTAAAACAGAGTGTCAGCTGTTTAGGGAGGAAGTGAAAAAAGGTAAGGATTTTTAACTTGTTAAGTTTGCTATCCCTAACAAAAATGCTTCAAAGCTCAAAAATTTCAATATAAGAAAAAAGAAGGTTATTTTTGTTTTACTACTGCCTTGTTTTAATAGCTTTTTGCCTGATGATGGAACCCCATTCCATTTAAAAAGATACGTTCACTTACCCTTATGTTCCATTTGTAAATTCCATCCATCTGCAGTGTCTTGTATAGAAGTCTTTCCTGAATAGCTGACATTTCCTAAAAAAATCTAATATTAAGTGTTTCAATACTCACAGGAAATTCCATTCTTGCTGAAGCAAATATGTCAATATCATGTTTCAAATGAAAAATTAAATTAAATTTTCAATATTTTTACATTTATAAGGCTGCTTATACAACTTTCCTAAGAGATAAAGATATATTACTGTCATAAACAACATTTCTGTTGTTCTTATTCTCCATAGAGTAAAAATGAGCCTTACAATCAGGGGGAGTACAATGTTTACAGCACTTTCCAGAGCCATGAACCTGAATTTGATTATTTGAAGAGCTTGGAGATTGAAGAAAAAATAAACAAGATCAAGTGGTTACCACAGCAAAATGCAGCTCACTCACTTCTATCAACAAATGGTGAGATTGATGAGAGCATGCAGGACATACCAGTATTTGCTCTATGTGTTTTAGTGCTGACAGTATATATTTGCTCATTTTAATCTACTGCTTTAGTAATTTCCTCTTTCAGAGTTTACCAAGACTGTCATACCGCCTCTGATATCTGTTGTTTGTATATTTTATTTATAGAATCATGAGGTTTTTTGATTGATTATTTGTAGAGATTTAAAGAACTATCCATTTTTCTATTAATATGCAGTGCTATCCTGAAATAGATCTTGTGACAAAGGTGTCACCTTACTCAGCAGCTTGTGTTGCTGAGGGAAAATTAGAATTTTTTCTGCTGTATTTGTCATAACTTCTAGTATTTGTAGATGTGTAAATGAAGGTAGGTGAGAGAGATTGATTTATTTTTCGTTTCATTCATTTTCATCAGAATAATGTATTTAAATTTTAAAGAGGTACACAAATCTTGGGAAGACAGGAGGAATAATACTAGGATATTGATATTGACTCATATTTCTAACATGTCTAAGGCCTATTGATAAAAGAAAGCAGTATTATCATTAAGAGGGGATATTCAGATATGAAATAAGAGGAAAAAACTGAATGTAACCTAGCATGCACAGATGTCATTTAGGAAGCATTTAGACACCCACAAACTTTTATTATTGCAGATGATGCATGAGACAAAATACCTGGTTTAAATTTTAGATCTAATGGTAATCGGAAAAGAACTTTTGTTTTTTGTTCTAGAAGCTTGAGTGTCATCACAAAATGATTGTGTTAAAATATATAGCATTAAATAATGTTTACATTAATTCAAAGTAGATGGTAATTTTTTAGTATTTTGTTGTTTGTTTTAGCTAAAGTTGCCTTTGACTTTTTCGGGGCATTGTTACTTGTTCAAAATGAAAAGTACATGTTACAGACAGGTGATTTATGTTGATTTAATGATTAGTCACCTTGTGAAGTTTGGGAGTTTATTTTTTACTCTTCTTCTTGGTCAAAATATCCCTCACCTTCTTCAGATGATTAAGAACAGCTTCTTTTGGGCAGATGATGCAAAAGCAGATTATTGAAAGTAAACCTCTCCCTTTTCATTTTAAAGTTTGTTTTTAGAAACACAGAGGAATACAGCCAAGTCCTCAGAATTTCAGCTTTTACAGTTATAGATAATAGCCCATTTCCTAAGTTTTTTGGTTCATACTGTCATGAGAGGGGAGAAAGGAAGAAATAATTTGTCCTAGTGCTGCTGTGGTTTATCCAGTTTCAACTAAGAGTGAGCAAGCCTAGAATTTGGAAAAATGCTTTGGCTTCTGTATCTCCCCCTTAGTTTTGAAGCATCTCAGCAGGCCTCTTAATGGTGAGCAGAACAGAAATGGTTCCACTGGCACAAGCTTTGGGTTTTGGCTTTGAATTGCAAAACATTTGTATGTGCCAAGGAGGATTCCTCCCAGCTTCCTGGCACAGCAGGGTTGAAGTCTCAAGATTCACCTTCTGGCATATTCTTAAAAATGGTTTTAACTTCAGGGTACAGACGGCCCACGTTGAATTATTCACTGTCTCACAGATTACCTGGGAGAAGCTTTGACAAAGTATATCAATCCCATGCCTATAAAAAGGGATAATAATATGTTTCCTAACTAGAAAGCGCTACCTGTCATCCATGCTCATATTGGACAGATTGTAGAAATATCTAGAGTATTTTTTTATTTTACTAAGTTCCAAGCCTGCTATTTTAATGCAATTTTTGATATTTTGCTCTCTGGTAATTTAGTATCTAATGCATGTTTTTTGGCAGAAAAATGAGAACTGTGAAACAGCAACCTTTCCAGGTGCTCAGGTGGACAGTGCCCACTGGATGTGCTGGAAGGAACATCCTGCTGTTCAGGAACGTGAGGGGAGAGTCAGTCTAAATCTAACCCTCAATTTATGAGATTTGGCAGTTCTGCACCTGCCCAAATCAGTTTCTGTCATTCTAAGGAGGATTTTTGTCTGAAGTTTTTTCTGCACGGGTCACCTCTCTCAGAGATGATCTTGGTTCCTTTCCAGTTCACGTTATTGGCAAGTTACCAGCTGAGCTTTGATTGTGGCATCTTAATTAATGGAAACAGAAGGAAATCACCAAGGCTTTCAAATCCACTGTGGATTTACAGTTAGCAAATTTGTAGTATGAACTGTAAAATGAACAGATTTTTTAGTATAATAATAACTTATTATGATTCATTGGTATCTTCTGTACCAGAATATATTTGGGCCACTTTCAGTGAGAGCTGCATAAGGTAGATCAGAATTTGACCCATACAGATTCTTTCATCTGAGGATTTCAGACTGCTTACTAGACATTAATTAATTTTAACTTCATTACACCCTTGAGAATGAATGCTTAACCTCAAAGAGATGTTTCTGTTCTTTCTATATTTTGGAAAGTATAAGCATACTTAAAACTTCTAAGGGGTATTTAAAGTCCAGAGGTGGATAGAGGAGAAGAAAACCAATACATGATGATCTTACCTGCTAATAAAACAGTTTTCACTCAAGAAAGAGGTAGATTTATTAATAGCAATCAAATCTAACAATGGAAAAATGTTTGTGGATTTTTTCTTATAATTAGTTTTTCAAATGCTATATTTATATTTTTTTACTAGATCAGTAAGAATGTGCTATTTACATGTAATAAAATATCCAAGGGCATGACATGACCTATGTGTATTTATAGTTATTAATTAACATGATATACAATACAAATGAAATTTATTGAATATTTAAAAGGAGCTCTTTAGTTGCAGATTGAACTAACCTCTTGTTCTGTAGATTGACTGCAATTGTATTGTGAGTTTTCCTTTGCTTGTATATTAGCATATCAATATCATTAAGAGATACATAATAGTAAAAAAACGAGTAATGGAGGGATTGATTTTGGAACAAAGAAAGTTCAAAGTTAAAAGTTGCTATAGAAATGTAAATCAATTCCTGTTTTTTGTATATCCTGTCTTTAAAGTGATCTGTACTGGCATTTGAAAGTAGTATTTGGATCAGCCACACTGGGGAAATTATTATACTCTGCTATATACTTGAAGAAAGAAAGGTAAAGGAAGAAAGTGAGATGAAATCAGAAATTATGCAGGAACTAAGGCTAATAAATCTCTGCTGGCAGCTGAACGGTAGAAGCTTTGAAAAGACTTTTGCTGCTGCACAAGCAGATGAGTAAAAAAACCATTAGAATTCCAGGGACAGATGTTTTGTAGAAGAGTTGGCATTGATTTTTTCGGTCTAGGAAGCGTTAGGGCTGGCAGGTTAGGAGCACAGTCACAGTGGGAGGGGACAATCAGCATTAGGAAATCTGGAGCTTCAGCTTGTAAAAAATAAACCCCAAAGACAAATGCAGTATGAAAATGTTTAAAGCATGTTTGTTGGTTTCAGAGGCTCTTTGCTATCATGAGAGACATGATTACTCTCTCATCATGTGCTTCACCCTTTGTGAGAAAGGAAGAATCTAGATTTTATTCCATTCCTTGCAAGATGAACACATTTTGCTCCTTACTTCTTTCTCTTGCCATCACAACACTTTTCTCTTAGTTTGGTTGGGTTTTTTCTTTTTCTTCAGTTATTTCTCAGCTGCTTTCCATTAAGAAGGAGAAATGCTTTGTTTTTTACACAGCATTTAATTTGTAGGAGCTCCTGATGTTACACCAAGGCACCACTGCCCATTCCCACAGTGGGCCAGGAAGGGCTCGTTGGTCTGGCTGTGCACTCCATGCTGTTCTCATGCTGTTTATAAGCAGCCCAACAAACTGGCATTAATGCCAAACTGGTTTTAGTATTGAGATTATTTCCTTGCCAAGTCAAATTGTTAAACTGAGCTTCAGCAGTGAGCAGTGAGTAGTTTGGGTTTGTTCCACCTGCAAACAGCCAGGTTGGATACAGGAGCAGGATGTGCTCTACATGCTCCAAACAGTCTGTCAGCTGCCAGGAGCCCCTGACTCAGTGTCAGATCTGGGATGTGCTTTGTGAATATTTTGTCTGTTGGCAACATTTCCTGGATGTGCAGAATGAAGTGACCCAGACTATTTCAGCACAGGACTTGTCTAAACTAAGGTGTAAAAAGTTCTTTAAGGAATATAATGTGGAAAGTGAGTAACTGCATTCAGAATTCCAATGCTGACAGTTGCTTGTCTTTTCTTTTAAAGATAAAACAATCAAATTGTGGAAAATTACTGAAAGAGATAAGAGACCAGAGGGGTACAACTTAAAAGATGAAGAAGGAAAGCTTAAAGATCTTTCTACAGTAACGTCACTGCAGGTAAGCTTCTGTCCATGTCAAAAATTCAGTTGTTTCTGTGTGAAAAAAGTAGTGATAAGTCAGTAAAAAATTCAAATATGTACCTAATGCTAAGCATTTATATAATTACTCTAACTGAAGCTTTAGCTGACTGATAATTTTATTGAATCTGCCACATATTTGCAAGTCAAAAATGCTTTAAGATATACTGGCCAAATAAGTATTTTTGAGAGTTCATGTTGGTTTTATTTTTCCTGGTAGAGTTTTCTTATTGTGACTTAATGTGTTTTCATAAATGGTTCTTTAACCTCTTGTGCTGGAAGCATTTTACTTGTAGTTAATTTTGGACAGGGTTCTTCCACATTCAGAGCAACTAAGTTAGAGACAGTACACCAAATTTCAGTTCCATCTTTTTTTTAGTTTTAAAAAAGAATTATTTTAAGAGTGGGATTTGCAGTAGTCTGTGGTCTGGTAAACGTGAGATTCTGCATTGCTAAAAAGATGCAGTCATGGAACTCTCATAAGCATGTGTGGTCATAGAATTGTTTAATTTGGCAAAGACCTTTAAGATCAAGTCCAGCCATGAACCCAGCGCTGCCATATTTAATAAACCATGTTGCCAGGTGCCACTTCTACAACCTTTTAAATAACTCCAGGTATGCTGACTCAACCACTTCCCTGGGCAACCCCTTCCAGTGCTTGACAAAAATTTCAATGAACAAATCTTTCCTAATATAATATAATAACTAATATAATCCAATTATAATAGAATAACCTTTCCAGTGAAACTTAAAGCCATTTCCTTTTCTCCTGTCACTTGTTTCTTGGAGAGGAGACCCATCATCCACATGTTAATGTAGATTTTTGCTCTCAGACTTTTTTGGCTGAAATTATTTCAGGTGTTTTGGCAAAGGAAGTGGCTAAAGATTAGAACTGGAAGGCTATGTTGTATAAACACTAGTATGTCTTCATTATTGAAAAAAACAAAAGCCAATATTTTCTGTTGGGAAACCTTCCAAAATGTAAATATTACTACATTAGTGAAATATTTATTTATTCTATATCATTAGGCAAACAAAACAATTCCAGATTGCTTATAGTTTGAGAATTCTCTGAGAATTCAGTATCCTCTTGAGGGAAAGAGGAGGGGGCAGGTTGTGATCTCTTCTTTGGGATGACAGTGACAGGACCCCAGGGAGTGGCCTGAAGTTGTGTCAGGGAGGTTTAGGTTGGATATTAGAAAAAGTTTCTTCACCCAGAGGATAGTTGAGCACTGGAAAAGGCTCCCCAGGAAAGTGATCACAGCACCAGCCTGGCAGAGTTCAACAAACATTTGGACACTGCTCTCAGGCACATGGGGTGATTCTTGGGAGTGGTGCTGTTCAGGATGAGATTTGAACTCTGTAATCCTCGCATGTCCCTTCCAACTTGGCATATTCTGTGGTTCTGTTATTCAAAGGTTGAGTTTTGTTTTGTTCCTTTAGTAGAAAGCAAAACTCAAATGTTTAATTACTCTGTGTTCCTCTTTAAACTACCTTGTGGATTGATGTATGATAGATTGTTTCTGGTGCATGTTCAGCAGCATTGAATAGTCCCAGTCATGCACCAAGCTTTACAACCTTTAATGCTTTATTGATAGGGAATAAATTGAGTGTCTACTTACTGAAGCATGACTATGAAGTGACACAGGGAAATAACGAGGGCACATTGACAAGTGATAATATGTGATATTGGCTTTTCAGGGGTACATGTGTATGTACAGTATGTCGTGTTGGCTTTGTTTCCCAAGCCCTTGTTTGTTATGTTTCTCTGAGATTATTGCCTTTCCACTGCTTGAATTTTTTGAAAGAGCAACATCAAGTAGCAAAAAAAAAATACATTCAAGTGATCTACAACTAATGGCAAACCTTTTAGCAAAAGCAAAATTCGAGTGCTTCACTGCTTGCCAGAGCCTCCTGCACATGTGGGACAGAACTGACCTGTTCTGTGGCAGCTGACAGTCCCTCCTTGTTAAAATCAGGGAATTTCCATTGCTCTGCCTGCCTCTCCTGTCTCTCCCTTCCTCCTTGGCAAGGAAGGCCTTGCCCAGCAGTTAATCCATGGGGAAGTTCAGCTGGTGTACACTGTCAAGAAATTTTATAATATCGAAGTCTTTGAATGCTTTTTCTCTATTGGAATTCTCATCATCCTCGTAAAACAGTATTTCAAGTCTTACTCTTTTTCTGGTTTGTGTTTTGGGTTATTTTTTGGCAGGTGCCTGTATTGAAGCCCATGGATTTGATGGTAGAAGTCACTCCCCGGAGAATCTTTGCTAATGGTCACACCTATCATGTCAACTCAATATCTGTCAACAGTGACTGTGAGACGTACATGTCAGCGGATGATCTCAGGATTAACCTCTGGCATTTAGCTATCACAGACAGGAGCTTCAGTATCCTTTATTGTGGTTCCTTGCTCAGTGTTCGTGTTACTAGCTTAAGAGAGCTATTTAAACATATTTTTCTGTGGGTTTTAAAATATGCCTTTACTTACCAGAATCCCTCCAGTATTTGTAAGAGAAAATGCTGAGATATTGTATTGTTAAAATCAGGGAATTTTGTATGAAAAATAATGGTGTTGGTTAAAGACATTTAAATAGGAAACAGATGCCAGCTGAATGGTGACTATCCACCTGACTAGAATACTCTGTACTGTTATATCCTGAAGATATTTCATGCTGAGATACTGCACCTTTGTTTTACTGCAGGGTCAGTCCTTACCCTGCTCCTGCCCCCCATTCTCCATTGTTCTGCTTCCCAGAACCCTAATTCCTGAGATGTGCACAGTTTGGGGGTGAGGCTCAGCTGCTTTGTGTGAGTTTTATCTGTGATTAATGCAGGCATTGATGTTTCAAGTGCTGGCGTTATCCTGAAAACTCTGCTGTGGAATCATTCTGGCCATCTGTGAGGCTGCCCCTTGCACTACAACAGGGTGTCTTGGAGGGAGAGCAAAAGAGAATGCAGCCAAGAAAAGTGATTCTCTCTGTGTTTTGCAGAACATAAATAGACTGGTAAGAAGAGAACTAGGTTATGAGGCCAGGTCAAAATGTTGTATTCCTTTGGCGATTTCTTTTTGAGCGTATCAAAAGGAGATAAGAATATGTCTCTGTGGGTTTATATGGGGGACTATTAGATGTCAAAGTGAAGTTGTCCTGTTGGGGTAGATTTCCTCAGAGAAGGCACCAATGTGATAGGGTGTTCTCCCTGTCTCTGGTGATTGTATTTCTTCCTTTGTGGGCCAGGTCATCTTTGAAACTTAACCCACACTTTGCTAATGTCACAATGATCTTTAAATCAAACAACACTTACTGTCCTTAAAGAATTGCCTTTTCAGGGTCAAATGACAGATGCCCTTACCCTGGGGATTGTAGTGAATATCTCTTCAATTTGTTTCCAAACTCATATTGTTTTTCTGTCTTCTGCCTGTGTAGATTAAGCAAGCTAAGTAGGTGCCCTCTTTACTATGACTGTTTATTTAGGAACAATTTATATGTGGTAATTCTAAGTCCAACTATGTCTGCCTTAATATCCAAGCAACTGTACTTCCATTGTTTAATAAGACAGATCATAATTATTTGCCAGCACATCTATGTGGAGTAGCAGTGTGGCTCTGACAGTGTTCTCCTCACAGCAGCTTCACACTCCAGACCTCTCTGTCCTGGACACTTTTTACATGTGACTCTATTGTGTGTCCTCTTCTTCTAAGGCAGAGCAGTGGGTTAGAATAAGCACAGCAATCTCTGTGCACCTGTGTATGGTCACCAGATCACATTCTGGAATGCTCATTCAAGATAAGGCTTTGCATTTGGCAATTCCTTTTATTGTATTCAAGCTATTTCATAATATTTCTTGGATTGCCAAGACAAATGTTCCTGAAAAGTTTAAAAAAACAAATAAATAGTTATTTTAGTTCATGAGGACAACATGAAATTTTAGTGTCATTTGCCGTACTAAGAGCTTTCTGACAGAAATATCATCCATAAATGAATAGCTGTGTGGACTCTGTCTCAAGCATTAGCCTGCTCATGTGGTTGAGTATTTACTGATAAAATGTATTTGAAGGTTTCTGATTGATTCATTGATTTAGTTCTTAAAGCATCATATAGTTTATAATGACACACTCATTTTCCTGAGTATGTTTTAAGAATGATGATGAGAAGGAAATTAAGAGTGTGTTTTTGAGTTTTAGGATAGGAAACTTTTCTTGTGTCTGAGACAGTGGCTTTGGGATGCTTGAATTTCTGTCTTGGATTGGGATATTGCTGCTTCTTTTACACTTGAATGAAAACACATGAAGACTGTGATGGAAGAGTTCAGGCAGTGATAGGAGATAACACTAGGTAACAGGATAATCAATGCTGGGCCAAAATGTTCCTGCTAAAGTTCCCATGAGGGCACCAGGGTGGCTTTTGTGGCTGGATTACCTGTATGTCTTCAGGAGAGTAGGCTGAGTTAAAGAGCAACTACTATTTCAGACAATATGAGGTGTACCTGTCTGTACTCAGCTGTCAAAACCAGGTCAGCAGGCAGATTACCTTTACCTAATTCTTTGATAAACAGAAATCTTGACATAGAGAAGAGAAGGTGAGATAGTTACAGAATATTTTTCATATTGGGGAATTGACTGGGAGGCCATGATAACTGAAGGAAGAGGGATGAGTAAGTTATACTTGCATCAGTCTCCTGACAGGTATCTTTCTGTCCATATAGAGCCCTGTACATCTTATAAAATTGCAGGGATGTGTTTTTCCCTGGATAACAACATCTGTCCCTGAAACTGCATTTCTATCCTACAGAAAAACAACTTAGATAAAAATCTCCTGGAAGTAGATGGGTTTCTGGTAAAATCAGTGGGTGTGCCAGTTGCGATTAAGACTAGACATATTAAGGTGAAAAAATTCTGCCAAGCAAACAGTTTAAATTATAAATGAATGTTGCTGGGCTTGGTGCCTTCTGTAACACATTTCAGGCATAAGCAGGAGGAGACTGAGGCTGTTTTAAAAATGCTTGTTTCACATCTTTTTACTGAATGCAAAAGGGAAATGAAGCATCTTGCTGTTTTACATTCAAGGCTTGACTCCTTGAAATGTATGTTTAAAACAATAAATAGAGAACATTTTGGTTTGAAGTGGATTTTGTTAATAATGGATCTGGCAGGGATGAGTATTTGTCTATTTTCCCTCAGAGGCAGCACTGCTAGATATAATGACCTACAATCTGTTTATCCAAGAAGCTGATTGTGACAATAACACAAACAACAAATACAGTGGTAGTTTCTGGACATTCACTTCATGTCTGAACATCTTTACAAACTGCATAGGAAATGCTGTAGAAAGACTGAATCAGCAGCAGTGTGTTTAGGTATTTTACAAGTAAAGTACTTTCGTCTATAGAATTTAATTTGAGAACAGTTTGGTTATAACCATCACTTTAGCAGTTTTACAAATCACTGATAATTTTTCATTTTTTGAAAATACAGAGCAATGGAGATCTTACATTAATTCTCCTTCTGTAGTCTTTTGGAAAATATTTTAAATGAGCTTTGCAGAATTTTACCAGAATATTTACCTTAGGTAAAGCCTTAGGCAGATAAAATACAACTCATGCTTTTCTGGTTTGCTTCTGTATTAGTGTAATCACTAAGTGGGGTGAAAAGCAAAGTGAGTTTATGCTATACCTACGTAAATTTTAATGAGTATGCAAGACTTCTGTACATTGCTTCCCCCTTGCAAGCAGATCTGCTCAGTATTGTTTGGGCAGGAGGAGGCAAGGGAGAGGAGGAGGTGAGGGGGAAGGTTAGCCTGGTAAATAATTGCACATTCTAGGATTTTCTTCAGTAAAAGGTTTAATGTGTTTGGTTGTGTTATGGGGAGCAAGAGTCAGTGACCTTAATTATGGATGATATTCTGCACTGAAAAAGAAGTAAGGTAAGGGTTGCTGTATTTGTTAATGTTTGGCCTGAAATGGTTTAGCAGTGTTGCCCATAGCTTAAGCCTTTAGGTCGTCATCTTGGGTGAAGTGAATGAGAAAAAAGAACTGCCAGGAGCATACTGATAAGGCTTACTTGCCATTAGCAGCAATCTTTGGACTATCTAGCTGCACTAAATATTCTTTATGAGAATGTATTTGAATTGCTCACAGAACTATGTAGCTCATAGCACTTGAACTCCCTTCATTTCCTGGTAGCACACTATTTCACTCTAGAGGCTGTCATGGCATTGCTATGGAAACAACATCGCTGTTTCCAGCATGTGCTCATCTTGAGACTCATCTTGACTAAAATACTCATTTCTCAGTCAGATCAATATAGTCCAGGGTTATCCTGTTTTAATAAAAAATTCCTTCTTCTGTGTCCCCAAAGGGTTAAGCTAATTAGCAAATCACCATAGGGCCTTCTTGTGGTCTAATGTATTCTGGTATTTGAGGCACATCTTGGGTAGTCAGTTTGTTAGGCACCATATCTTGGGAAAATGAATTTACTTAAGAAGTAAACAACAGGAAAAAAATAGAAAAACCCAAAATAACATGGTACATTGATGGAGACCAAGTTTGTCTCAGCCCACTGTGCATCTGAATGTAGTGCGTATATAGGGCAAATGCAGAGCTCTGGGAGCAGCCTAGGCTGGGGGAGATAGCCAGCCTTACAAAATCCCTGTACCTGCCTCAGTGCTAAGAATGTGAAAGCTAAACTGAAACCAGATCTGCAGTATTGTCTTGTTATTTGTGGAGGAAGTTCATTCCCTTGAGTGAGATAAGGCTATTTGTATAAAAGTGCCTGAGCCAGGGTGACTGCACAGGCTGTGTGCACAAGGATGGATTTTCTGTGCTCTCAAAAGCATGTCTGTACTGTGTGAGAAACTGCTGCCACCCCCACCCAAAGCACTGTTTTTCTGCAGAACACACCTGCTGTTTGGGAGATGGCAGACCTTATTTCTCTTTTGAGAGCTCTGTGCAATCCATGTTAGCACTTCCTATTCTGTCAAAAGAAGTGTGTCAATCTCTATCAGGTACTTAAAAGGTGAATGTAATACCATGGAGTCATATTCCAGCTGAGTTGCTATTAGCAACGTTTGAGTAGCTTTTCCTCAAATTTGTGTTGTTCTTTTGTTCTTTGCTTCCTAGAGTCTCTCCCTCTCCCACATGCATTGTGTCTCTCTCTCTCTGGTTAAGGGGAATGAAGATGCCTGCAAAGTTAAAATCAGGTCCGTAAGTTAGAGAGTTTCTAAGGTGCCACTGATCCCATGGTTTGGAGAGTTCTCTAACTCTTGAGAAATGATTGCTTTGCCTTTCTCATTCAAACACTCCTATGTGAACAACTGAGGTAGGAAAAAGCTGTTTTAGTGAGCTGACTAGATTCCAGGTTGATGGGATTCCTGTGCTAGACTCTAGTTTTTCAGAACAGAATATTGTCTGTCTGGTAAAAGAGTCCTCTACTAAGAGTTGACAGTGGCAAACCCAAAGATTTTCATATCTGACTTGTAGCCCTTAAGCCTTGTAGGACCTTGTCTTTCCCAAGAATTTGCCCTTTATGTCACCCTTACCTGAAGCAATGGAAAAGTTTTTCATGAGAAAAACTACTATAGTAGAGAGAAATTAATTGTTACCTATTTAGCAACAATTCATGATCTATTTCGGATTGTTTTAAAGTGATTTGATTCTCAAAGCTCTGCAAAATGGCAGGTTCCTTTGACTTTTAACTTCTGGGTTTGAGATCTTTTCAGCATATTAAAAATAAATTATTTTGATATTGCCTATGAAACCAGAGATATCAAATCACCTGGTAACTTGAGGATCATTTACAGTGGTGTAGTTCAGTAATAACATTTCTAAGATGTAATTAATAGATTAGCAGCAGGTGCTGTAGCTCATATAGATTTTGTTCCGAATGCTTATTATTTCTGTGTTAGCAAAAGTATGTGTGAGGGGCAGCAGGTCATAGATCATATACTGAGGCTTAGGATAGGAACAAACTCCAACATAAACATCCATAAAGTGCTGCTGATGGAGCCACAACAAAGTGCTGTATAGATATGATGGTGTTAAGGGTACTTAAGGGAATTATTGAAATCATGAAAAATAGCCCCTTATTTCTGGAAAGATTCTTTTAATTAAGTAAGCAGAAAGTTTGAACAATTCAGATCATCTCCAGAACTGGACACCACTCCAGGTGGAGTCTGACCAGAGTGGAGTAGAGGGGCAGAATCCCTGCCTTGTCCTGCTGCCCACACTGCTTTGGGTGCAGGCCAGGACACGTTTGGTTTCTGGGCTGTGAGTGCCTCCAGCCTCTCACCCACCAGCATCCCCAAGTCCTTCTGGGCAGGGCTGCTCTCCATCCCATCATCCCCAGCCTGTGTTGATACCAGGGCTTACCCTGACCCAGGTGCAGCACCTTGTACTTGGTACTGTTAAACCTCATGAGATTCTCTTGGGCCCACTTCCTGAGCTTGCCCAGGTCCCTCTAGATAAGTTCTTGGTGTGTGTTTTTGGCTGCGTGTTAGGAAAAATGCAGTAGGGAGTCTTTTATTAAAATCAGACAAGAAATGTTTTTAGTTTCAGTCAAGGGATGAAATTATTAAGTAGGTAATGGTAGTAGGTAAATAGTATGTGCAACTGTAAGATGTCATCTTGTCTGAACTGCATAAAATCCTGATAGTAAACGGAGCCTTTCATGAACTCTCAGTAGACTCATTTGTAAGAAAAATTCTGTGTGTCCCCAGTGCAAAGTGCCAAGAGAGAACTGCATTTCTAGGATCACTTAAATGACTTTGCCTACCAAGCACTAATGTAGCCTTCTGAAAAAGGCACTGAATTGTCTTCTGCTTCTGTTGAGGTAAAATTACATTCAGTTCAGATACAATATTATTTCTGATGTGGTCATCATTATTTACAAAATCTTAATTGAGTGCAGCTTTTTAGTTTTTCAGAGTAAGAAAAGTTGTGTGTTTATATGTGAGCTTGTGCAAATTGCAGTCTTAATAACTAGCTGTGTAATTCAAATACTAGATAATAATTATAGCAGTAAGGCTGTGTGAGTGGGCACAATAAAGACCTCGCAAATTATTTGTTTTCAAGAAGTACAGAGAAGTCTCAGCATCTTTTAGGAGATCTCTTAAGTATCTATAAGTTCAGATTTAGGAAGCTCTTAAAACCATTACTAAATCTGCAGAAGTGGTCTTTCAATGCTTTGTTTGGTTTGGCTTCTTGCCAGAGGACACTTTGTGAGCCCTGTCAGAAACAATTGCTTTTAACGATTCTGATTACCTTAAATTGACTCCTATCTTAGGAATTTGACTGTCAGCCAGTCAGAGAGAATTGGATGACAGGGCATGACTGATAGCCAAAGGAGTAATAGCAGAGCTAGTTAAGCAGTGTCTTAGCATTGGGTCCTGGATCCTCCTGGCCATACAGCTGAAACGTGTATTGCAGCAAAAGCAAACAGTGCATGGCTGGAGTGTATGGTACCAGTGTCATCAGGGCATGGGGTAGCTTTATGGAAATATTCCCTATCTAGCCATCCTCCAAAATGAGTGAATTGGAAGAGTTGAATCTGGCTGTGAAAAACTAATTACAGCTGAGGCATTCTTGGCAGTGACCAGTCTCCTCCTTTTTCTGCAATTGCTTTTAAAAAAGCTAATTTAAGGTGATTTGAGCATAGATACAGCCTTGGGATAATTACTGCACTGTAGATTTATTGTTTAATAGAAATATTAATTTGTTAATCAGAATACATAATTTTCTTATTTATCACTCCTGTCCAGCTTGAAGTATGTGATTACATTATTCTTTTATTTGATTTCTTAATTTTTCCCTCTGTCTTCTCTAACACAGTCATCCCCAAATAGACACCAATACCTATGATTTTGTTTCTGTCTGAGGCACTAGAATATTCTTGCTTCTTGGAAATAGTGAATTGTTAAAAGGAAAAGAAAATTGACTGGAATTGCAGCAAATGATAGAGAATAGTTTGGAATTCTCAGCCTGCCTTTAAAAACCATTTCAGGATTCCTTAATAGTGCATTAAAGAACACAACTGGGATTTCACTGAATTCCTATGTTTGTAGAAATATTTAAAATCTTACAATAGGTGCAAAGATGTCTTTTCACAGATCTCCACAGGGCCAATTGCTTTCCAAATTAATAGGGATGGTAGCAAACAAGTTACTATTTTGTAGCAGTAATGCCCTTTAAAATACCATTATCTTAATCTTTCTCAAGTTCATTGGTATGGAAGAGAGAAAGAGAGCTTAACAGAGCTGAGATGAATGTTAGCATCAAGCACCAGGTTTCCTTTTCCACCCTAGTGTTTATTCCATTAGAACTTTCAGGTGCTATCCAGAGTCTGAGATCCTTAGCAGAGGACTTGGGAACTATGGCAAAGAATATTAAATTACAGATAAAGGGTCACCTCATGGAACTGATCTTCATCTAAGCAGCACTCATATTTTAGTGTAATGTGACTGCAGTCAATGAAGTTTTTCCTGTGGAATTGGTAACGGGATTCAGTCCAAGATTTATTGTCTTACTAATTTTATTTCTTCAGTTGATGAGTTTTAATCAGTGTGTTGTCATTGTGGAAGCTTTTAAATTGCATGCTTCTGTTTCCCTCTGGATTAATTTCTCATTGAAGCATTTTGAAAATGAGCCATTCTCTGTTGTCACAGGTGCAGTCGGTGTATCCAACTTGAAAAACGTGTATTATGAATTTATTGAAAGTTAGACAAAAAACCCCATTTACTCAGTTCTAGGTACAATTATATGAAAAGATAATGTATAAATAATTTAATCAGCTCTGCCAGAGGGGAGAATTTTCTTAAATGAGTCTAATTATTCTAATTCCCATGCGAGTTTGGACTTGAAATTAACCTTGCAATTTTTCTCAGAGTATTAACATAAAAAAGGAGAAAATATAACTTGCTTTGCTTATTAGCTAAAAAATCTTTAGCTTGAAGAGTACTCATACAAAGACAGATGTCACAAAAATGCTCACACGGTCATCTCAGGTTTTGTGTCAAGCTTGAAGTCTGTACCTGTGTGTTCTGTGTGAGCTGTCAGAACCTGAGACCCTGCAAGCTTTTCTTACTGTTAAAAGAGCTGGGACACTCTCATTAATGCACACATTACTTTATTTTGTGTTGTCATAATACACATTGGTAAGAACTGCATGAAAAATTGAAGTAGTTTGCACCTTTGGAATAGAAATTTAAAAAGGCCATATTAACTTTCACAAAGTTATAGCACCTGCTTTAAGAATAAGAATATTTTAAGAATATTTTGACTGTTGTCATGCTGATGGGAGTTTTTGTAAATCTTTTCAAGTGAATTAAGCAACTAGATAATAAGTTCTACTACAAGATTTTATTCAGGTATCTTATGTGCATAGGTGCATAGGTGATTTAAATGTCAGTTTTTTTAGTGTTTTTAAAGTAGCTATTTTCCAGAAATATCTGGCTATTTTTGAAGATAGTTTTATTTCACTACTTCCATAACAAGCATGCAGAGAAGGGGAGAGCTTTATGCTCTGAAAGAAACTTTTAGCTAAAGTTTGCAAAAATAATTTGTGATTGGAATTGAAAAATTGGTAAAAATACAGAATTACTCCAGTCTAGTGCAGTACAAATATTTGAGGGTTTTCTGAAATGTATATGAAAGAATAAGTTGCATATTGTGAAAAAAACATCATCACTAAAATTCTCTAAAGAGTCTTTACCCTCCAGCTGGAATTTCTGTCTGCTTTTATTTAAGGGACAGATCTTCCTCAGCTGCATGGGATTTTAGTAATTTCCAAGAAATTTCTTGATAAGAATTACACATTAGCATATAGTTTATTCATTAAAAAAAAAAAAGAAAAAAATCTCATATTTCCAAGTTATATGGGAAAAAAAATCCCTGGCTATTTTTAAGATGGAGTTTGGGGAATTTTATGTCATATTTCTGTATTGTCTGTACTACCAGGGACTCTATTTGGTAAACTAAATAGATCCCTCTCAGTTTTCTGTTAAGCATCTAATGTATTTCAGGAAAGGTTTGTGAATGATGAGGTTGCATTGCTTTTGTTTATAAATGATCCTTGCCTTATTAATGTTGAATCACTCATTTCTTGGAACCTTTGCTGGTGTGTAGTACATGGTGCCACTTACCCATGCTATGTAGAACAGCACTGCCTAAGAGAAACTCAGCTGGGAGACTTAATAGGGCTCTTCTATTAATAATTTATATGTACCTGAGGCTCTTCTGGCATTTGTGTTCCAAGTGTAACATTAAGCGTGCCACAGTAGTTTCAGACAAATCATAATCAATTCATATGCAAATATATGAACTAAATATGACTTTGCAATCTTTCAGTGACTGAGTGACTCCAGGTGTGCATTTACAAAGGCCTATCTTCCTCTGTTGATTCATCCACTTAACTTTTCTTTCAGCTGTGTATATGCAGATAATGATGTCTTTGCTCTTGAAAATTTGAATTTGCATATGGTTGTTGCTAAAGCAGGCATGTGACTGTGTCTACTGCTGAAAATGATGGCATTCCATTAAAAAAAAACAAAAATTCTTTTCCTAAATAAATTAAAATTTTCCAGTATCTACTTCTAAATTCATTATTCTCTGAGTAAATCACTGGTTGCAATGTATATGAACAAGCCTATCTATGATAAAGATGTGACCTGCACCATTTAAAATGGTCTCTTTCCTAGTAGTGCTACTCTACAATTCTCTGCTTTAAACACTTAGTCAAGTGTTGCAGCTACTCCATAGACAGCTTCTCTTATATAGTAGCTTTGTTTTTCTGCAACTTTCACACAGCAAAATCTGATGTTTACTGCCATACTGAATTTATGGCAGTAAAAGCAATTCCCAGAAATTTTGTACGGTTAAAAGATTTTTTCAAGTAATGTTTTGTTGTGGAGTTTCAGGGCTTTCTTGCTGCTGTCTCTTTTTATCCTACCAAGACAATAGTAATGCAAAGTAATTCTTATGTTGCAAAAATCAGAATGAGATCTCTCAAATTCAGAATGAGTCTTTAGACCAATATTCATTCTGGGAGAAAGTTGCAAAAGACAAATGTAATAATAATATTGGTAACTTCTCAAAACAAATTGATCAAAAAGAGAACTGAGTGAATACTCCCATGACTGGACAGATGCAGGTAGGGAGGAGAGAGATCAGAATCCAGAAAATCAGAATCCAATCTTGCTGGCTCTTAAATTAATCTTTGCCAAGCCTTTGCCACTTTCGGCCTCGATTTTATTTTCAGTAAAACATTAGCACTGATACTGACTCTACTTTGCTTTAAACCTAATGAATGGAAAATGTTTCTAATACTACTTTGAATTTCTTGCCACATATTTCCAGTTCCAATGAAATTTGAGACAGAAATTCCAGAAGTTTCAGCTTTGTCTCAGAAGTTTGATATTTAGGTTGTGTTCTTGAACAGCTGTTGTCCCATCATCCTGAGGCACTCTGGTTTCTATCAGCTGCCAGGTAAATCAGTAACATCTTGGTTCCTAAACACATGGAAAGGGTATGAGTGTTCACCTTTGTGATCCTCATGTTTGGTAAGTGTTATGGTGTTAGAAGGCAGAAATAGAGAGCAAAATTAGGCATGACTCTGGCTGGAGTCATATAGACTGTGAGGGGACACAGGCCATCTTGTACTGACAGTGGTGTGCTGTGGGTACATGTGAGGCCATTGCCCAAGGAGCATCATTCCAGCATGCAGAGCCCTTACTACCCACACTGTATAAAAGTGCACTGCCACTCATACAGGAGGATGTTCTGAATATATCATCCTGTCTCTGGATGAGCTACATCTCAACCTCTTCTTTAGCTAACAGGGCCAAATTCTCTTTTGTGGCTAGTTCTAGCTGAATAGATGGAAAGTTTATTGCTACTGCAGCCTTTTAGCTATGACCATGACTTTCCTTCTTCCACTAACAACTCTTTCTCATCTAGTTTAGCCTGTAATCCTTGACTTAAGAAACCTCAGAAGTCCACAGAACTGTGTTAACATTACTTAATCTCTTTGTATGCTCTTTGTACGTGTTCTTTATATCATGAGCAGTCCCTTTACTTTGTGTTTGCACAGCACCTAACATAATTGGCTAAGGTTTGGCCTTCCACATAGAACTAACAGGCCCCATAGTGGTTTTTATTCTTTCTGTATCTCATAGTCCTGATATGTGGAAAACTACAGAAGCCTTTGTATTGTTATAATGGCACTATCAGAAAGCCTTTGATAAAAACATTTTATTTCCAATCAAAATCAAGTCATTTAAATTGGTATTTTCAGCAAATCACCACCAGTGTTAGACTGTTGCCGAAGTTCCCAACTCCAGTATGATGTCTGAAGAATCACTGTTAAAAATACCATGGAATTTAAAATGCAATTGGGTAGACATTATACAACTTAGAATGCATTGATACCTTGCATTAACAGGTATTAGGTTCAAGGCACCTGGGAGGAACATACTTAGGAAGTTCTTGCTTTTGTGATCCAGAAGAGTCAAATGATACAGAAAACGTAATTGCAACTCTCTGGACTTCTAACAAAACCTATATAGTACGTGCTTTTAGTGGAGCACTGGGCAAATGCTGTGCTGTGGGAAACATTGACACTGTGGCTATTAGGAGTACTTGTAATATAAATAATCTCTTTGCCTAAGGTAAAACACTGGAATTTGAAGAAAAGGTCATATCTATTAACCTATTGACAGTTCATTTCAGGACCCCTTGACTCTTGGACAACAGGCCTAAAATACAGATCTTGAGAAGCTGGACCCTATCCAGTGCTGTCCATTCTGTCAAGTTATGCCTATTGTAGAATTGTCATTCAACAGTGAAAACATGCAGTGTATCTATAAGAAATGGGAAGAATGGAGTGAGTTGATGGTTATTTAAAAGTTAGGGCTTGCTTCTTTCCTTCATAACAAGATTGATGTAATCAGATCGTGATGTTGTCAGGCACCCTGAGGCCTAACATACCCAGCCTGGAAGGAAACTGGAGCCATTTGGAATTCGCTTTCTCAACTGGCACATGGTGTAGGAATGATATAACCATCATGTAGGAAGTGTAAAACTGGTAGAGCTTGATTTGTAGGCATCACAGTTCTCTCCTTGTAATGAAAATAGTGTGCACTAAATGACTAGCAGGGGAAACCACTCAGAGAAATGCCTATATTAAAAGTGTAGAGCCTCAGCAGGACCACAGTAATCAATTACTCTAAACTGAAGCCCTGGCAGCTTCCATGAATTGCTATTGATTTCAACTACTAGTCAGTGAATCTTTCTAGGCTAGGCTGAAATGTAGGTGTGAGATGCAGACAAAATTAGTAACCTGAACAAACCTCTGTGGAAAACACAGGGAACAGCCAGGTTTGGTAAGATATGTTATGCTGAAGGTTATTTTTTGAAACTGCTTAAATTTGCAAAAACCGAAATCCCACGCAGGGATAAAAATGAAGTGTCATATCAGCATATATTGAAATAAGAAAGATGAGAGTTTTGTTTTTCTTGTGAAGTTATTATGGAAAATTTTGTCTGGCTTTCTAAAGAAAGCCTCTCCTCTTCCATTGCAGTTGGTTAAAGGGGGGAGAGGAGCAAGTAATTTTTTTTCTCGAGCCTTCTTCTGACCGTAAAAACTTTTTCTTTCTTGCAGAACCCACAAGTAATTTAAAATTATTTCAAAATAACAATAGAAGATTCAATCTTTTATATACCATAGCTTGTGAGCTACAAATCTATTCTCTACAAAATTCAGTTTCTTGTAGAATTCCTCGATGATTTCAGGAAGACGAAGCAGCTATTTCTTTATGCATACTGTTCACTTCAAAGGGAATTTAATCTGTTTTGAGGAGGCTGCTATGTTTCCATTATCATACAAGGAAACTTATTCTGGGACCTTTTTTGCTCAGCAGGAACCCTGTGTATTTTCCACATTCTCATTATACATGTTTTGGCATGAGGATAAAGCAGGCATGCTCATTTATATTCTAGCTGATCAAGAGGAGAAGTCTGATTAATATGAATTTTGGATCAAGGTGAGGGTCAACTTTTTAACCTGCAACAAAAGGAACTTTCTGGAGTGACTTCTCCCTGAGGGGAATATTTCTGTTAGATCAGTGGCCCAGAGGCAATGGTACAAATTTTCTTCCTCCTGTTATCCTCATTTTGCTATCAGCTGCACAGCAGCAGCACACAATACTGGCTCAGAACTGAACATACCATATAACTGAATCGTGTACTCAGATCACATTCCTCACACTGCATATCATTGCAGGTTGTTAATCATGCCTTTCCTTATGGTCTATCTTCCTTTCTCTCTTAGAGTTTTTCTTCTCTCCCCCTCCCCTCTCCCTCAGATCTTTCCCTGAAGCCTCCTCACAGCCAGAACCTGCCCTGCTCACTCTCCTTTGTTATTCTGTTCTTGAATAGTTTGGGGAAGGCAGCATAGATGCTCAGCCTAAGCTAAGGTCACATTGCCTTAGAGTAGCTTTGTTGCCTTTCCAAAAATTGCCTTTCCTGATCTTGTAGCTCTACTAACCCAACCGTGAGAACATCATCTCTCACCATTGTAGTTGCCAAGTGTACTCGAACGTTTATTTCCATTTTGCTGTGGAGAGCATCTCAAAAGTCTGCTGGCCACAGCTTGATCCTTTTTCATGGAGCCAAGCAGTGGAGGACAGGCCTGGTGTGTAAGACAGCAAACAGTTAAGGGGGAAGGACCTGTTCTCTTTTTTGCAAGCAAGAGGATATTTTCTATTCCTTGTTCTAATGTTAATGAATTTAAAAACTGCCAATGTATTCTAGCCCATCACTGGTAAGGTGCAAATTCAACCTTCCCTTAGTGCAAATATCTACTAGGGATCGAAATGCCTTGTTCTTGTCAAGCATGTGTGGGAGTCAAAGCAATGTGAGCATCTTTTTAATTTTCTTAGGAGAAATTTCTACCTTGGTTAAAGCACAGAAATACTGACTTTTTTAGGACAACAGAATTATGTCCTAATACATTGCCAGTGGTGAACTGAACTCTCTGTTCTTCCTGTCTTAGATGCCTTTGGTCCTAGGTGTTTTTTCCATACTCTGAAAATGAAGCAGATCACATGTGGTACAACTAGAGTCAGATGTGACTGGTATTTAAGAGGTGAGTGCAGTGGGACAGCCCTCCACAGATCTGATTGCAGGGGAAGGCAATAGTGTAGGAGACAACTACAGGTTTGTGCTATTACCGTAGTTTTCTCTTTAGCAGTGGAATTTACATTTAATCTGTTTCTGCCAGATTCCCTCTATTTCGTGCTTTTCAAGTTCACCAAAGGCTCTGTTTCTGAAGCACACTGTCTGGTCCATTTTTTTTTTTTTTTTCCTGCCATACAATGCTGTGCTTAAAAGGAAGAAAAGACACAAAGGGAAGACAGAAAAACAGAAATGAAAAATGTCTCATGGGAGATGCTTGCCCTTACCATGTCATGCTAGTTTAAATACAGTTCCCCACATCACATGTCAAGCTGTACTTGATTGTTTTCAAATAGATGGCAAAAATCATGAGAGGAGGAAAATGTTCCTTTGTGTGACATATTCTTCTTTTGATATATTGGGTTCTGTAGCTGTCAAAACAAAGGCTGTTTTTCCATCTATTATTACAAATGCATTTGGGGTAAATCTCATCTGCAACTCTCTAGTCCCTTGGTTGTTTACTTCAATACAGTGTTACTGTTTTAATTTTTCTAAATCTAGTGAAATGATGAATTTTCATTTTTGCTATGATCCTCAGTAGGCAAATGAAGTTCTTTCTCAGTGGAGATTTAGATCACGTCTGGAAATGCAGTATGTTTCAAGTATTTTCTGCTTTTCTGGCAGGAGGATGGAATATTTAATTTCATTATTCGGCATAGGTTTATTCATTTTACACGATGAAAGGAAATTCATCAACAGTGTCTTCAGCATCCAGAAAAATGATACTTACCATGACTGTTTCATATACTCCATTTATATTTTATATCTTTCTCGTCATTCAGCAATTATTCATCTCCTTACTGAGAGGTGAAATTCTTCTATTGAGTAACCATAATTTCTCTGAACTCCACAAAGCAACTCAATCCTTGAAAGCAATTGCTTTTACTTAAAGGTGTTTCTTGAGACAAATTTACCAAATACACATAACTGAATAAAGTTTATTATTTTTTCTGTTGATTTTCAGGATTATTTAATGCTGCTTTATAAAAGAGGTAAATCAATGTTTCTGCATCTTAGCATTCATTGCACTTTTATTAACCATGATGGATTCTTGGAGATGGATGCAAATGTGATAGTACAAGTAAGTAGGAATGCAGTTAAAATGCACCATTAATTCATTCCCAGTTGTTATTAAATGTCACAAGATATTAATAGTTTTGCTGATATTTTCCTTTATAAACCACGTGGGGGAAAAAAAGAAAAAAATCCCAAAACCACAACAGTGTGATGTATGCACAGTCATCAAGATAATTATCTCTGAATATTTTGTACCATTTCACTGTGGCGTTCCAGACCGATAGTTTTGGGAAAGATCAAAGTATGGAGTGAGAGGGTGATGATAGACTGTATCCCATTCCCATAGAAATCAATCAAAGGTCTTTGATTGGTCTTCCATTTGGGAAGTGGTCACAGCGGGAACAGAAACAGGCTTAGTACTATGATATATGATTTCTCTCACCATCATTAAAACAGATTTTCTCATTTATCTTTTCCTCTGAGATGTTTAAATTTTGAATGTCAGCTGATTCAAATTTTATGTTCAGGGAATCCAGGCACTGAGATGATTTGTGTTTAGGGCACTGCAGTGGGACTCAGTAGATCTGAGTTTGTTCTGTCATGCATTTCCCATGTGATCTTATGCAAATCCTTTATTGCTTCTCACACAAACTCATCAGTAAAATAGGGTAATGTTACTGTTCTTGTTCGAAGGATTTGTTAACATTTGGATGGCTTATCTGTAGCAGATTGCTGAGGGCCATGTGAAATGCACCATCTTATTTAAATGTACTGCTTTACATATATATATATCCTTCTTTCATTTTTTGCTTGTGTATCTACTGCTTTATTCCAGCCCCCTCATGAGGCTCCTACTTCCATTCCTTTCTCTGTAAGCAGTCTTTCACAGACTGGCCTTCTCCTCCAAACACAGGCTCAGTGTGGGTCCTGGGTTTGTTTTCAGGCAGGTAATGTGTACGAGTGGAGATAAAAGTGTTGGAGAGGCACCAGGTGAGTTACACTTCATGTGAATAATCTTTGGTGATCCAGCTGACAAGTTTGTGCTTGAGAAACTAGATATTTGATGTATTTTTGTTGCAGATGATGTTCACTTAAATGATGCAGGTGTAAGACTCTCAGTCACAGATACTCACACTGATTTCCATAGTGGGTGTCATTTACATAAAAACCTAGGAATGCCATTTCAGATAATTCTTTGTAAATATTCAAATAGCAAACCTAATACTATGCATATTTTTTATACTTGTGTTTGCCATGTGTGCCTTTGCAAAAAAAGTACCTTTCTTTTTTCTTTTTTTTTTTTTGTTTTTGTTTTGAGTCTCTTACCTTAAGCTACATGTATTTTTTAGCTTAAGTTGCATCATCATAAAAGCCAGTGAGCCTTACTGGGGTGAGGAGATCTGAGCTGTGCATTGTTCCCTCTCAGTCAGCATTATCTGGGACAGAGCAATGGTTTCAATAGCAAGTGCAGGAGATACAGCTACCTGCCCTCTGAGTTTCAAGGAAGAATTGAAGTGAGAATTCTGTGTCCCTGCAACACTGTTGCTTTGATGTCTTTGCACAGTGTGGATAGTGACCTGCTAAAGGCATCTGCAGTAAAACCCTGCAGACTTTGAGCTTTACATTGCTCTTTGGGTTTGGTATAAGCAGGCCAGGTATGGAAATTCAAAACTGTACTACTGCCAAACAAATGAGTATATCTTTAGAAGCATTACGTATGTGTACATTTGCATGCTTCAAGCAAGAGTCATGGTTTACCCGCAGGTTTACCTGCATTTTCCTTGATGAAACTTCCGTTCAGACATTGTAGATATAAAGCCAGCCAACATGGAGGACCTGACAGAAGTGATCACAGCCTCTGAGTTCCATCCCCACCACTGCAATCTCTTTGTCTACAGCAGCAGCAAAGGATCCCTGAGACTCTGCGACATGAGGGCATCGGCTCTCTGTGACAAACATTCCAAGCGTAAGTCCTTGCTCCCTTGAGCCCCAGATGTCATTAAAGTCCTGCTATTCACAGACAGCACATAGGTGGGTACATAGCCCAGTGTATTAGTTTCTCACTTGAAGGCACATTTGAAATGAAAACAGCAAAAAGAGGAATTATTTTCACCTGTGCAAGTATTGGCTATGAACTTGGTAACAGTCATGGCTATTACTGCTTGCCCTTTACAGTTCTTACTGCAGGGATCAGTGAAGAATCCAGAACTCCAGCAAGAGAGAAGATTCCTAATAAATCAAAGAGGATGAGGGAGTATTTAGTACTGGTTGGAATACACAAGTAATGTTCTGAATGCTGCAGCAAGTAAATTTTGATTGTCAGACTGCCTTCAAATTTTGATTCTGTTTTCTAGCTTAGGAAATCTCAGTATCCTTCCTAAAAGTGTGGTCCAGCATTCCCTACATGTAGTTTTTCAATATTATGTCTGAACAGACTCAGAGGAAATGCAATAAGTAATTGGGGAGGAGGAGGGGAAGAAACGAAAATTGCATTGTAATAGAAGTTGTCGTCTGACCAATGTGATTTTATGTAGCCTGTGAAATTTTGAGATGAACCACCAAACCATGGTAGTTCATATCTGAAATGTACATAAGAAGGAAGTAAAATTTTAAAACAGGTGACTATCTTCATTCTCAAAGTAAAATTGAAGAAAAATGCATGTTTGTATTGTCTTACTATCAGCTCTTTATGGTCTAGAGAAGACAGACTGTGGTTCTTCCCACCAGTAACCTGGCAGGCCTGGGCACTTTGCCTTGTGTAAACCACCTGTTTGTTCCTGACCTTCTGGGACTGACAATGCCCAGACAAAGGCATCATGTGGGTGGTTGCTGAGAACCTCCTGAACGAACTGTGGTGGCTCTGCTTTCGTCACCTTCAGGATGAGGGCTCTTCCAGGACACTTCCAGCTCTCAGAACTGGGTCATCGGTTTCTTTCGTGATGCTGAGACACTGGAAGGAAATTCAAGAGAAATTCTTTTAGTACCAGAGCATATAAGAGGTTTTATGCCGTTCAGTGCCTACTTGAACCTGTTTGAGATAGAAATATCTTATTACTAGGGGCAAGAGGGGAGGAAAAAGCAGGTAAAGATTTAAATGAGACATAAATGATGCATAGATTTCATGCATATGCTATTTTTAAAGCTGAAGTGAATTTACTAAAAAGCCTATGACTAGGCCTTTTGACCCTGCAAGGAGAAATTCACATGCTCAGAACCTCTTAGGATGTGGTGTCCAACTAAAAACAATAACCTTCAAGGATAATTTCCCAAGCAGAGAAGTGTTTTTACTTTTGTTAGCTGTATCTCATTGTACTTGTAGAGGGAATTCAATACCATGAAGTGAAATGTAAGCACGACACAGTCTGACACAATACTCTGAGTTATCCTGTCCCCTTTAATTGTTTTTTTCTGTAATACTTCCATTTCTTCCTGCTAATAAGGCCTCCATGCCCCTGTAACTCAGTGCCAAATGCCAATCAGAACTTATTAAAGCCACAATGCAGCAACACTGGATGAAAGAAGGCATTTTATGCCAGAAGAGAGCGCAAGGTCTAATGGTCATTGATTAAACCCCATTTTCCAGATCTATGAGTTAGAAAATAGCCATTTAATGTAGCATTGCTGCACTGAAGTCAAGTCCAGCTCATTGAGAATCTGAATGTGCACGGTACAAAATTGAAACAGCAATGGTAGAACTTCCAAAGTGTTAAAAGGAGTAGGCCCATGTACTGCAGGTTTCAGTATAGCTCTCAGAGATAAGCAAAGTGAATTATATACAGCCCACAGCAGCCTAAAAAGGATATATCAAAAACCAGTCTGTAAAATCAAGTTATTTGCATGATTGTCTCTCTGGTACCTTGACTGTGCATCTGATTTCCCTTTACAGTTGCTAAATTTACAGCTGGTGCATATGCATGATCAGTACCCTGCTCTTCTAGCTTGCCTTGTCTTTCAGGCTTTCCCCACAACTGACTTCACTTTTCAAGCAAAACACCACAACTGGAGTTGCTGTTAACCCTCATGTTGTGCCATGCATCCCTGCTTTTCAGCACAGTCTAGTATCACTGCCTGCTGTATTTCAGATGCTGTTCCAAGATTCTAATGGATGTACATGTTTTTAGGGATGAAACATTGTAACATTTAACAAAAATACCTGGATAATGAGCATATGTTGTGAACTTTTGCATTTACTCCTTTTCCCCTTATTTATTCAAATCTCTGTAGCTCTCATAAAGTCCATTGCAGCTCTTGGGAGAAGAGCCCTTCCATTTGTAGGTTTAGAGAGTACCATGAATAATTGCTGTGCCATCGAATAATAAATTACATATTAATATCTGTAGTGTAAGTCAACCAACACAGGAAGTTAATAAATTATAATGTCTTGAAGATTTCTGGTTTTCTAAGCTTAGTGGTGGAATCTCTCATTTTGACATTAGTGACAGCAGCACTACAAGGTTTCTCTTATAAATCCTCTCGGTTTTGACATGGACAAGATGAGACTACTTCCATATGTACTCCTCCTTGATGCCTATGCTGAGATTTAATAGCAAGCTGCCAATTTGTGTCATGAGTTGCAGTGGGGATATCTGTCCCTTAGAAAAATTATCTCAGACCACCAAATCTATTTATGAGGCATTGAAAGAATATCAGGTCAGTAGCTGAATTTTAAATGGTCATTGAGATACTGATAAGGTATCTGATAAAATATGTTGTGTCTCTAATAGACTACCTGAAACTGCTTCTCATAACAGCTCTGTAACAGATTGTACAGTGCTGAGTGAGGATCACAAGAAAATCTTCTGTAGCCATTGCAAATGTGTGTCAGGGAAAGAGCACTCTGTAACCACAGAGCAGGTACAGACATAATGCTGTTCCATGTGATTATCAGACTGTGCAAGTACTGGGAGAGGATGCCATCAAAAACGTCCTGGAGAGGAGGTGCCAAGATGAACATCCCTGCTTGTTTAGGATATTTGAGGAGTGGGACTGAGGAAGGTGTTCTTGCAGTCCATGATGTTATAGGTAAAGATTAAAAACATTTATGAAAGTCAGACTCAAGCAGCAACAAATAGGGAATGAATTTAAATAATATGGAACGTTTCACCTAAATAGTGTAGTTGCCAAAGCACCTAAAGATTGCCTTTGAGATGCAGTGTAGAAAAATGGCAGTATATAGATACCTGTGATGGCAGCAAAAGTACCATTGCCAAAGCAGTCAGCTGGGAACGTTGAAGAAATAAAAGAATTAACCCCCACCTCAAATTCCATAAATTGTTATGCAATGGGTTTAGGCAACATGGAAGACAAGCATAGGGATACTGTTGCAGTAAGATCATAAAATCTGTCTAAAAACATACTTACAGCAGCATTTGTTCAATTAACAAATAGTTGCTAATTTGATTTTTATTTTTTATTGCTAATGTTATGTTCAGAGATCCTCATAAATGTCCATGGAGTTAATATCATTCTTCCAAACAGCTTGTAGGCTAGATGGGTACATATGGCTGTTTCAACAAATCACACAATAAAGCAGTCAGCTAAAGAAAACTGAGCTTGAGCATGTGAAGTCAGAAAAAAATAAAGTGCTTTTTCAGTAGTTCATCAGAATTATTAAAACCATTATTAAATGGTAAATATAAACTGTATAGTTATGCAATATGGAAATTTAAGCCACTCAAGAGTATAACTCCTATTGATATTTCATGTAATAGACTTAACGTCTTAAAGTCATTGCATACTTCAGAAGCTGTAGTAATTTATTTAAATGCCATATGTTGCTTTAAGGGTTTTTTAGTATTCATTTCTTAATATGTATTTTTAGACTAAAACCCTATTTCTAATTATCCATTACCCATGTGCAAAATTTGCAGCAAAATACTTCAAGGAAAGAGTAGCTGCAATTTCAAGTTTATTGTTCTGTGTGCTATGGTGATCTGAAACCCACAAATTTTGGGGTTATACAGCATTAACTTCTGTCCCCATGATTTCTGTCCTCCAGACAGACTCTTCAAGCTCCTGTCCTCTGGGTCTGTAGCAGGAGCTGTTTGGAGCCCTCCTCCCTGTGACCAAGGAAGGATTTGTAGGTGACCGAGGAAGGATTTGTAGGTGACAGGCAATCCCTGCAGCCTTCCCTGCACTCTCCCTGAACAGAGCAAAGCCTCTCAGCTGGGGCATCCCAACCCCATGGGTTGCAAAGTCAGCATCTGAAAAGTATTATAAAATGGTTTTTGGAGCAGTGCAGAGAGAATTCCAGGTTTCGTTTGTGACTCAGAGATGCTGCCTAAAGATGAGGGGGGTGGTTTTTCCATTGAGAGTCCTTTTCCACATTTTTATTTCCAGGCCTGGAAGAAATGCCAGCCTTTCCCCAAGGATAAATGCCACTGTCAGTCAGGCAGATAACTCAAGTGGTTTATCTGCTGGGCTTTTTTGAGATTATCTTTGATTTTAAAGAATTCAGAACTTGGCTGTGGAAGCAGCCAAGACAGAAATCAAGGATAATCTACTTAAACATGTTGAATTTTTAAAATTAAACTAATTATATTTACCAGTTGTTTAAAGCAGTTTAGAATTTCAGAGACAAGACAGCTTTCAGACCTCTGACTGAATATGGATTATCTTTCATTTGCAACAGAGAACAACCAGATGCACAAAAAAGCCTGTGACAGACTATCCCTGCTGGATTTGCTAATTAATATTGACCTTTCCAAATGAATGATGCTTATTGTCTGACTGAAAAAGAGACAACTTGTTTTTCTTCTGTGTGAGCTTAACATCTAAAACACGCTTTTTATTTCTGCATCTGGTCTCATGTCAGGTTATCGTCTGAGAGAGAGGCAGTCATCACTCTGCCTTTGGGCACAGAGGGCCCTGTCAAAGTGATGTCCACTGCAGGCAAAATCCACAAGGTTTCATGTGACAGGAGTGAAACTTATCTGAGCTTCTGAAATTATTCGACCCCGTGCTTGATGGAGGCTTGGTCTCCTTATCCTAATTCTGGATTTATTTTTAAGCATGCACTACAAAGGCGTATATGCATTGCTGATTTTATATCCCCAATGAAAAAATGTGCCCGTATCCTGATAATTTTGTAATTATGGCTGTCACTAAAGGTCTGTTACTACAATTTCATGCATGCTAAACTAGATCCTGGAACGGATCCTTCCTTGTGCAGGAATCCCACTGAAATTTGGTAACAGATTGCCTTTAGCATGGGCTCCAAAGCTTCCATTCTGCTCAGTTTGGATGAATTTATAATAAAGACATTTAAAACATGGCTAATGAAAATTCAAAAATGTTTCTACAGAAATGCAATTATGTCTATATAGTGTTTCCTCCAGTTGTGCAAGATATATTAAAATTAAATCTGAGGAAGAAAAAAAACCTGATTTATATACTTCTAGCTATCAAATACTAGGAAGAAAGAGAAAAGCCTGAAGCAATGGTAAATGATTTATGATTGAAGAGGTGTTTCATTAACCCCGTCTCCCCCAGCCACACAGAGATAAAGCAAATAATTGCTGTAAGATTGATTTAATTATTCAGTCTATTAAAATTCCTGTCTTGTTTGCTTAATTTTTCAATAGCAACAAATACTGCTTTTTAATGTCTCGTGAAAACAGCTTTCAAGGGCTTATTTCACTGGGGGAGAAAAAACCCACTTATCACTAATCTTATATATCAAGATCAGAAAGACTTACACACCAGTTTGGCTGTAGAGCAGTAGTAGTTTTATGTCCCATTAACTCCTTGGGATTGCCCCCAACACGTGGCATTAAACATGCACATAAGTCTTTGTGAGACTGAGCTTTAAAGAGGCTTGATCTTCTAGATTGGCTTTGTGTTTTTTCAATTCCTTTTCTCTCTTTAGAACCGTTTCTCTTTATTAACAAACTCCCTGGCAAAGTTATATTAATCTAAGCAACTCTGTAGTGAAGCTCCCACCCACTGATCTTTAGCTATTGATCTGGCTTTGCCTTTCAGCACTAATGCACCCTCCCTTGTGGTTTGTGACAAGCTGCAGCAACTCAGTGCAGATGGTAAAACAGATTCTTAAATATTGATTTGAGGCTCCACTTTAAAAAGCCATGCTCACTAGAGGTATTGATGAGAAGCCTAGTTTTAATACTGGGTCATTGGATAAAGGAATGCTGTATGGTAGGTGAAATTTCAGCCTCGTGGTGTGGAGGTAGGGTCAGAAATTTGCTTTGAGTAAAAGAAGGAAAATGAGATGTGTCAGTGACCAGGGCACAAAGAGATGCCCTCTGAATTAGATAAAAGCAAGTAGAAAATTGATATATAAAAGGATACTTCTTTTTAGTTTAAAGCAGGATAAATAGCTACAGGCTGAGGTAATGTAAAATGTCGAACAAATGTGTCTTACAAAATAATTGTGTTTTAGATTGTTTATGAAAGGAGATTCAAAAACTCCCTCTCATGTATAACCATATTAATCAGTGTAAACCAAGAAGGCAAGATTGCCACATTAGCAGAATATTCAATTATTGAAAGAGAATTTCCAAGGGAGATGAATGTATGAGTGGATTGGCTTAATACAAAACAATGAAAATTCAGAAATAGTAAAAGATAGAGTAAATAATAATGGTAAATCAAATTATTATCATGAATAATGAAGCTAAAAGGTATAAAGAAACCATGAATTTCAATGGGACCTTGCAGTTGGACTTGATTTACTTAGAATGAACTCAGGGATTCTTTCGTATTAAATCCTAAAATAGATTTTAAACAGTGCATGAAAATGACCATACCTGGGCAGACCAAAGGCCCTTCTAGCCCAGTGTTCTGGCTCATATTGGCAGTAGCAATGTCAACAGAAAATGTAAGAACAGACCAAGTGTATAATCTTTAACCTCTGCAATTTGCAGCTGGAAACTTGAGGTTCAAGGACCTTAGTGGAAGTGAACTTACCCTGTTCAACAATGCTGAAATGGATGTTTGGGGGCTTTTCTCGCCTTGAAGTTTTGCAATTACTTTTAAACCTGTTTGTACTTTTTACCATTCACAGTACCTTTCAGTAAAGTCTTTAGTAGCTTAATTAGGTATATTATGAAGGACCATCTTCCCTCTGCTTACCCTGTCCTGGTTTCACGTGGTGACCCCTACTTGTGGATTGGAAGAGACAGTGTACAAAGTGAACTGTCATTCCCTATTCATCCTTTCCATGCCACTCTTAATTACGACCCCCTCAGTCTTTCCTGGGTTGAGAGACCCCAGCCTATTTAGCCATTCTTTCCATAGAAGCAATCTGGTACTTCTGGTAATTTTTATTGCCCGTTTTTATGTCTTCTTGAGATCTCTACCACATTAAAGATAAGCCCAGAACTATGCTTAGCTCAAGATGTAATATTTCTTGAATTAAATGGCACTAAAAGAAATGCTTTCTGTGTTGAGCATTAGTAACAAGTGTCATGTACTTAAAAAAAAAAAAAAGAGTATTAGTATTTTTATAGAAGTGCAAATGAAATTTAGTTTAGAGTTTTTATGCTAAATGATGAAAAATATATGTTATAGAGCAAATCACAGCTGACTCAGGAATAGTGCTAATTTGCCATTTAAAATATTAGAGTATAGTTTATTTGTTATTTTGGTTAAATTTTTTTATTTATCATCTAATAGGAAAGCATATTGGTTCTTGCTCCTTTTGTTCCTGTGGCTAGTCTGTCAAGACCAGTGAAGTCTCATACATTTCAAAGTACTGTTTTCCAATATATTCTAATCAAGTATTGCAGCCATTTTCATTTGAGATCTGGAATTAAACAGAGACTTAGTTTAAATGAGAAATTATTGGGCCTGAGACTGAGCCCATTTTGTGTGTTTGTGAAATTGAAGCCCAGTGAGGGATTACCTGATCCACCGCTGGTATTTCCAGGCCCAGTAGAAATTCACCTATTGTTTGTGTACCAGTGAAACCCAGAGGTTTATCTGTAGTAAGTTCTTAATTCAGTCTAGCTGCAGAATGTTTACTTGCTTATATAATAAAAATGAAAAACTGTTTTCCCTGTCATGTTCCACCAACTTTGTTGGCCCTGGTCTCCACAGTCCTTCCCCTCTCAGTAACCACACTGCTCTGTTCCCACTGTTTCCATCCCTTTGTAGCTGTGACCCTTGGACACGAACTGGATGATTCTCTGTATCCATTTGCTGTCTTTGGAGGGAGAGAAAGATTTATTTCATGGTGCAAGATTTCCAATGATTTAAATCTAAGTAACAACAAATGTTATGAAATCAGAAATTTCCAGGACAGGATGCAAACTATAAACAGTATCCTCTTAAAAAAAAAATAAAAGAAGCTTTAATAAGTTATTTGTTTGTAAGCAGAAAGAAAACAGTGCTTTTTCTGCTAGAGGGAATGAGTCTTTAAAACGGTTTACAATTTTATCCTATGAATGATGGAATTTCTTACAAACTCTGTGGAGCAGATTTCTGTTCATCTTCGTTTTCCTTCTTGTGATGATTTCAGGAGGAATACAGGATTTTGTATATCAGATTGTGGCACTGCACCCACCATATAAGACAATTTTAGCATTATTTTTAATATTTTTTTAAAGTTCACATGTGCCAGAATTTACACCCTGCAGCAACTAAAGCTCTGCCCAGCTACTGTTTAGAATTGAACTTGAAAATTACTTGGGGTTAGATTGTGTTTTTCTTTATTGGATATGTCTTTGCCAATAAATAGTTTCAGGTGTGTGGAATCAGGCCCATAGTAATGGGAAGTTGAGGTGGCAGCACCTGCAGCCCCAGAGTGCAGATGAGAGCCACAAGGTGTTAGTGCACCACACTTCTTTTGGCTACTGCCTGAGGCATCTGCTTTTTTTTGGCCAGTGTCTGGGAGGGAAGCTGTGAGATGGACCTTTTCACCTACCCTTGCTGTTCCTGAAGATTTTATTTTCTTTAACTTTAGATAGCTATGTATATTTCTGCATGATAAATGCACACATGAGATGCCTTTCCTATCCACTGGAAGAGTCTCCATTCTGTATTAGATCAGAGAAATTCGCAAGGAAATAAGAATATTTTTGAGGGATAAGAGTTTGTTTTTCAGCAGATGGTACTTCCTTTTAAGAAAGAAGCAGCATATCTTTATGCTACAGATTTTCTTCAGGATTCAGGAAAACAGTGCTCTGGCAAGTATCCTTCAATGAACCCATCCTTCTCTGCAAAGTCTGGACTTCTGTGAGAAGCAATTTAAATTGCTTCTGTGAGAAGCAATTTAAAAACAGTGGGTTTAAAATTGTGAGCTGTGCAGAAAGGAATTGAGCATTTTGATTTCCCTAAGCAGACTTCCCAGTGTACCCATGTATCTGCTGGTGGCATAAGGGGCAGGAACAGTGTCTTCCTGGCAGGCTCCTCTTTGAACACTGGCTGTACTCAGAGATATGCTCTGCTTTCCTCTGTAATCCCATGATACTTCTCTATGCCAAAATCCTGTCATCAAGGTCACATTTAACTCTGAGCAAGTGTCAGGTGGGAGCTCAGCACATCACATCATTTGTGACTCCTGTGTTCATTAGGTAGCCAGACAGGTAACTTTGTGTCTTTTGTGTAATTAGCGCTGTGACCATTATCAGGAACAATAGTAATGAAAGTTAAATAGCTATTTTTATGGCAGGTGTTTGTTATTAAGAAATTGATGATGAAATTAATAAAGAATATGATAGAATCTGTAATCAAATGTCAGTAATCAATCCAATGTTCAGATCTAGCAAGATTTTGGTACAGAGAAGTAAGCTAGATTTGAAATCTCCTGTTTCAAGTATTGATTGCTCCTGGGTATAAGAGCAGCCTCCAAAAGATGAGCCTTAACAGTGAAAAACAGAAAATGTGTTTTGGAAGCCATGGGCTAAACCCATGTTTTTGTTCCTATCATCTTGGAGAGGTCAGGGCTGAATTTGAATTGCTTGCCTGAAGTCCAAGTCACAAGGCAGTCACTTCACTGCTGTTCTGTCTCCAATAACTCCACTTGTGTGAGGCAAACTGAAGGAAGATTGGGCTTTTTTGCAGAATGTGCATAACCTTATGTTGATGCTAAACCAGAAATAGCCAAGTCTCAAGAACACTCTCTCACCTTCATTTCCCGAGGCTATGCCCTGTGCTGGTTGCTCAGGCAGATGCTGGTAGTTGCTAAGCTTTCTCTTCTTTTCACTGGGAGCTGCTCCTTAATTTCCTATAACAATTTTCCCTTATTGGTTATGCTGACTAGAGAAACTATCTCCAAACAATTGCTGCTACTAAAATTTCTCCTGCTATCTTTTCTTTTAGTAGTGATATGAGACTTTCATGCCTCTGTTAGTTTCACAGTTAATTTATCTAAGTCTTTCTAATACTTAATACAGTAAGCATAGAAAAGTAATAAATGGGGCAGATAAAGAATGAAATTGTTTAATCTCATTAAATAACAAAATGCAGAATATTCAGGTACAAATATCACTCCTCTTCTAATTACTGGGAGTTGGATGAGCCACAGAGCCAAGAAAATATATCTAAACTATAAATGAAGGTGTAGTTCAGTTAGAGTGGTGGGGTTTTTTTTTCTTTCTTGGTTTTATAGCAGCTTCACATCATAATTAGGAGGGTGAAATTCCTGCCAGCCAAGTCTATACTTTGGACAGATTAAAGGGAAGAAGTATGAGAAATGATAATTGCTTTGTGCTCATCAGACTTCTCTTGAAAATCTGACAGGATAATTACAAAATACCTGCTTTGCAGAATGTCTAGGCAAAATTTTAAAGAGCTATTTAAAGTTGTTCATTTACAGTCTCTGAAAAGTTTTTTACTCTTTTTGAAGTAGTTAATTTCCATTCAGATGTGTGGTGCATGTCTAAATATAGACCTTATTCTCATGTGCACGCATGGCTGCATTCCGCTGCCCACCCCCAAAGAAAATTGCCAATAATTTTTTGCATTACCCCACATACTTCACCCACATACTCACCCTTAACTTTCAGAAGAACATTATTTCACCTAATGGAAAATAACCTTTTTGCTTCCAACAGTCTGAATCATAGTTGTGGATAAAATAATTGAGAGAGAAATGTTCCACTGGACTGTACAAAAAACTTCATTTTGACTGACAGTAAAAAGTTTTTTTCTACTTTCAGCTTGCTTTCATGTTTCATCACATGACTGTTCTTCACTTGATTTTTAAACTTGAAAATGAAATTCACTAAATTGCCAATTTTCAAAGAATCTTCTAGGCATGGGTCCCAAACCCCCACAATTTTGCGAGAGTTAAAAGACCCTGAAAGCCCGACTTTCTACTCAAGTTCTCCATAGGGATCAGTTGGATCACAGGGCCAGAGGTATCTGCAGAAAGACAAGAGAATTGCTCCAGGCACCCCTGAGGTAGAGGCAGAGTCATCCACTGTCATTCTTATGTACAGTTGAACAGGGATGACCAATCCCATAGCTACAGGAGCTGGATTTTCATGTATGAACATCGTGTAAGCAATATTTCATGACCTGCTGCCTTGTCAGATTGCACAGAACTGCTCACCATTGCATTCAGGAGTTCAGTGCTTTCCAGAGCTGCCAGCAATTACACACCAACTACATAGCTCATGCATCCACATGGCAAACCCCTGTCTATTTTATGCTCACCTCTCAGGAAGTGGTAATTGCAATTTGCAGTTGCTTTTTAAAATTCTCGTCCTTAGTCTTGGATGCCCTCAGACATGACCAGTGAGTAGCCTGCAGCCAGGCCAGCTGGTTCTGGCATGCAGAACAGGCTTTGAGTAACCACCTCTCCCAGGAATGCCAGGGCATGCACACACCTCTCATGTGACAGACACCTGGATTTTGACTATATTGGGGAAAGGGATATGCAGATCCCAGAAAGGATGAAGGCATGAAATGTCTTGCTACAGGTTTCTGTAATAAATAACCAGGATATTTGCAAAGTTTCCCAAAGTCATGCTTTGAGTCCGTGGCTATAACATTAATAATTGTAATGTTTAAAGCTTACAGTTTGTGTTTTTATATAAAGTTAAAAAAATAAATTAAGTGCTGGATATACAATTAATTCTATATCATGTTCCTTGATAGATTGAATTACATGTTTCACAAGAAATGCACACTACAGATTGTACAACAGAGCATTTTTTTATACAATTCTGACTTCTGTCTCTTTCTCCTTTTTCTTTGAACAGTTTATGAAGAACCAGAAGACCCCAGTAACAGATCATTTTTTTCAGAAATTATCTCTTCAGTGTCAGATGTCAAATTCAGTCACAGTGGTAGATACATGCTCACAAGAGATTACCTCACTGTCAAGGTCTGGGATCTGAACATGGAAACAAAGCCTGTAGAAACGTATCAGGTAGGAATCTCCTGCATCTTAAAATGCAGCATTATAAAAGGATCTCAGTGTTCAAAAACTGGATTTTTCTGTAAACTTCTCATAACCTTCTCTGAGAAGCAGCAAGCTAAGTGAATTAATCAAGGTGGTTAAAATCCTCATAATGGCATCCTTATAGCAGGAAAAGGGCAATTGCAGCATTAGTAAGGAGGTGTAAAGCCTTGGCAGTCAAAGTAGCACTCCCTGTGGATTGAGCTCTTGAAAGAAACAATTATTCTAACAAGAGAAATCATCTCTTCACTTTGGCATCAGCTTTCGAATTATGTATTTCTCTACTAGCATTTAAAATGAGTTGAGGAAAAGATTTTGTGTGTTGCTTAGCACTCTGCTCCTGGTGGGACTGCTGAGAGTTTACACCTTTGTCATTTCAGAACTTCTTTTTACAACTTGATCTGTGTGTTTCTCCCTTGTGCCTAGCTCTAGAAGTGCTCCGTGTTAAACCCTGGCATCACCACTGACACAGCAGCTCACAAATGCCAGACAGACACATCTGGTTGCCTGAATTCATTGAGATATTATCCAGACAAAATGCCAGTGGCTGCAGCCAGCGCTAAGTTTGTACTCTGACATCTGTTATGTTTGGCAGTAGAGGGCTGAGCTTACATTTTTCGACTCTGGCTTGAAGGAGGAAAATATGTCTGTGACACAGAAACTGCTTGTTAGGAAAATGCAGTAAGAAAAAACTGTTAAATTACCTAAAAAAGTGTATGCAAAGTAGGAAAAATGCCATTCATCTGGCTTGTGCTGCTACTGAGAGGCAATCCTGTGACAGTGCTGGATCAGTCCCTTGTTTTCTGTGTCTAAATAACGGCAGGTGGGATACAGTAGTTCACAGTAACTGTAATTAAGATTGGTTTTAAAAAACCATAATGAAAATTTGGTAGCATTTCTTGTCAAAACAAACAAAACTTTCCAGTATGTTTTAGCTAGTATTTAGTAGACAGAGTGGGCCCCAGTGTTTTTCAATGCATCCATTACATATCAGTGGATAGTGTTTGCTGCTCAATGTGTTAATTAATATTGGAAAGTCTGAGCCTGTTTACCTTTACGACTACAGAATTGGGTTTGCTCTTAAAATGGCAGTGCTTTAAATGCTGAATGTGTTAGAAATGTTGATATGCTGTGAAAATGGAGTGGGAGGGTAAGGGTGAGACTGTGTTTTATATAACTGCATAGAATCTTTGTTTTTGGGAACTTAGGTAATATATTACCTTATACCTATGCTAATTTAGTAGGCAGCCTTGTCCCTGGGGAGGAATAGCTGGTCAAGCCAACCTGTTTGTCTTGATTTTGACACCTGCTTTTATTTCCTCATGTAGGCAGCTGTGAAACAAGCTGGCCACTTTTAAATCAGTCTGGCACTCAACAGTAGGGCCAATTAAAAAGTTCTATTTCTTCAGGCTGAGTTGGGGAAAAATGAATACTGACAATTGCAGTTGAAGTTTATAGGAAAAGAAAACCCAAGACCCACAACAACAAGACCCCCTTATATAATATAAAAAAAATATAGCAAAATGTAACAGTGTTCTTTAATCTTTGGATTGCCTTTCATTTTCAAATATTTATCCAGTGCCTTGTAAAGAATATACAGATGTGTTGCTGGGCATTGGAGTAGACTAAAGGAGAATCTGGATCTAGGGGCCTTGGGAAGCCAATGGCACAGGATTCCATGGGATTCATGTGATCCAACTGCTCTGAGAACCTTTCATGTTTTAAAGCTGCAGAGAATAGAGAATTCTGTCATAAGAAAAAGTGATTTAAATTACTCTCTTAAATAATTTGTCTGAGAACTCTGTCTCTCTCACAAACTTAAATTTCATATGTAAACTTGGCAATTTCAAAGATTTTTTTGTATCACTGGAAGGCAACAGTTTTCAGTTGTGTACCCACATAATTATGGTGACAATACATCATTAAATGATTAAAAGGTGTTCATTAAAAGATTGAATTTCTCATTTCATCCACTGCATGGTAGGCACTTAGATATTGCCTAGCTGCAATAGGGAGGGTCACAACAGGAGATTTCACACAGAGTTGTAATAAAGAGCAGAGTCCATAACTGCACTGCTTATTTATGAGCTTATAATTTTAATATCAAAAACCTGACAAAAATGAATTCCTCATACAGGTTCTTTTTCATATCAATGCTCAAAGAATGCTATTGCACAGAGCAGCTGTTGCAGCCCTGCTGAGCACATCATCTGCTGACAATGTTTCAACATGATTTTCTCCCGTTTGTTTCACACAAAAGAAAAAAGGGCAGAGTATGGTCACTGGACAGCACTAGAAGAGCAGTGCAGTGGAAGGGCCAATGCCTGAATGTTGCAAGGCAGCCCTGCCTAACGTGTTACTCTTCTGCTGCTGCCAGGTGAATTACCCCAGCAGAAGCCTTAGGAGCAGCAAGGTGAGCGCATTCATAGCTGGTAATAGCTTCATCCACTTCAGGCAGGGTCTGTAGCACAGGGCCAATGTGTCACTTAGCAGTGCAGTCCCTGTTTGTGTCTGTTCAGTCCCAATGAAACAGGTCCCTGCATAGCTGTGTTGCTGTGATAGTCTGGAGCAGAGAATTGCTGGATAATTCCGTGAAGGTCAGACCTAAAACACTGCAGTGAAGAAAAGGTCCCTGGTAATTAGTGAGGAATGAATTTGGTTTGCTTTCAAGTGCTATTGATATGTGGTAAGAACAAGATGTAACAGACAAGGCAAATCTGATTTTACCCTCAGTCAGTAGAGGCAGATGAATATGCAAATAGTGAAAATTAAGTGTTTCTTCCAGTTAGTTTTGCACAGTCTCTCTGAGGATCTGAATGTGCTCAAGTGTGATAATCAAAAGGTCCACATAAAGAACAAGGTGGCTGTCCAAGGCAGTAGGTGAGTCTGGCAGTCTTGACAAGGTAAGACATCTGAGAGAGGAATTGCAAAATCCTTTTTGACAAAGCTGATAGAAAGGCACAGCTCCAAGCTGTGGACTTGGACACACTTTGAAAAGGATGTGTACATGACAGTGGTCATGACAGATGGCTGCTGGAAATGGTAACAAAAGAAATATCTAGAAATGACAGTCAGGGAGGCAAATGTGATCTACTTCTTTCTGCCTTACCCAACCTTTCTATTTCTTTCAAGTATTGGGAGCTCACAAACATGACAAGGAGTTCCAGTTCTGTAACAAATTGCACTGCTAACAGAAAAAATGTTTTAAGTAAAGAGAAAAGGAAAGGATTTAATTACAGAGAGTGTAGGAAACTGCAAAGTACTCTGACCTATTGCTCACTGTGATGATAAATACATTTAATTGTGGAATGTTCTATCTGCCATTTGCCAACTAATTGCTATATAAGATATTATCTGTTAAAGAACAGTTCAGTGTTCATTGATTAATGAAAATTGATCCATAACTAAAATTTATAATCCTTAGTAATTTTATATTACAAGTATTCTTTGCATACTATATGATTTGACTATCAAAAATGGGTCTATTTAAAGAAAATCTAAGTGAAAGGTCATTGTCCCTCATCTGGTCTTGATAGAAGTTATTTTACTAGAAGAAATGTTTGTGCCCTCAGGCCAGAGGAGGATGCTGAGCATCCATGGGCAGGAATAATTTCACTGGACTTGCAAGAACCTGTAACCTCAGGATGGCAGAGCTAAATGATACCCCTGGGCCATTGGATTGGTGTCTTTCTCCAGGAGGTCACCTACACATCTTTGTTTTACAGTTTCTACAATAGCTAGAAGCAAATATTAGGAGTGGAAGTGCATCAGTAAATTTATCTAGACAGGGATTTTCTACCTTATTATTTCCTTATGGAATAAACCAAATCATCCAGAAGAAAAACTAATCAAATTAAGCAAAAGACTGAAACAGTTTGCATGAGATCTCTTTATGATAATCCTTGTTCAGCAGAGATGTGTGGCCTAGAGGAGAGAGATCTTCTGCTGGGTAGTCCCACTTTTCTAGTTAGTAAGTGAGAATTTGTAATGTTTTTAGAAATTAGCCAAAGAGGAGAAATCCTTGGGCTAAATTAGTGTTCTTATTTGCAGCCTGTGCAACTACAACCTTGTGCTGTATTTAGCTTCTAAAATACCTTACAAAAGTAAATGTTATACCATAAAGGTTCTTTTAATAGAGCCAAGTTCTTTCTGCCGTGAGAGTCCACTTATCTTGGAACATGGCATTTTTGTTACTATTTAAATTAGATTTCTTGCACATTAATTAGCCCATCTAGGGTATCAGCTGGTGAAATGTCTCTGGGAATTAGGCTAGCACTGAGAAAATCACCCAAGCAGGAAACAAATATGTTGAAGAGGGGTGGTCTGCAGCCTGCTGAGGGAACCGTGTTTCATGCCTTCCTGCAACAGGAATTCTGTAGCACCTGGTTAACTGGGCTGTGGAAAAGTACAGTTAGCTGCTTTGGAGTTTAAACACAGCATCTTCTGCAGAGCTACCAATCTATGCAGCATACTTTGAAAGTGAATGTGAGAGATAACACACAAAGTGAAGGGCTGGTTGTGGAGCTTTATATTTTCTTGGATTTCAAGAATAACAGTTATTTTCTTTAAAACAGGTCCATGATTACCTTAGGAGCAAGTTATGTTCCCTCTATGAAAACGACTGCATCTTTGACAAGTTTGAATGTGCATGGAATGGATCAGACAGGTAATCAATCTATCCTTCTGTCCATAGCAAAAAGACCTCCCATGTGATGGGAGCAAACTAAAAGTAGTTACACGTGGTTATTTTCCACATCAATGTATGAAATCACACGCCAGTGTTTGAGTTGATAGGAGATGTTTGGGTGTTTGTCCAGTTCTGTCTCTGACTGCCTTAGATATGATTATGCATTAATAACCTTGGCTCATGCCTTAGGGGAAAAAACTCTTCAAATTATGTCTATTTTCACCCAAATCATAAATAGGCTGCAAAAGTTAAAAAGAATGATGTCAACTCACACAATCCCACCAACACACTAAGGAATCTTACATGATCCTGTATTTACACATGAGCTGCCTCAGCAGTTCAGTTCACTTACTGGAAATGGGTGTGAGGAAGGACCATCACAGGCACCCACTGATTCTCTACAAACTGCTGCCCAATGACACTTCTGATTCCTCCCTCCATCACAGCAGTCCCTTTCCCTATGCACTGCTGGAGAGGTTCTTGTTTTTATCTTGGACATAAAATCTTGTTGAACATTTTAATGAGAAATACTGGCACAATCAGAGACTGTGAGCAAGGATGGGGTGGGCTAACACCCTAACGCTGGCAAATGGTTGCAGTGCTTTGTGGAGTAGGAATATCATACAGGAGCAGTCAACAGGACTGGGTTAATAAAAATGGATAAAATCCAAATGTGTAATGCAAGGTGAGGACTTTAGTTAAAAAAAGAGCACAAACCTTCATCATATCAGTTGGAAACAACTCCCAGGGGCATTCATATGCTAGGTGACTTCGGAAGGGATTAGCAGTCTACAAAATGCATGTGAAAGAGAGCACTGGAGCCAATATTGAATGACATGCAGTGACTCCTGGTTCAGCAGAGTTAGGAGCCAAGAGGCAGAAGTTTGGCACTGAGCCTAGAACTGTCCTTCAGCTCAGCCTCTCATTTGGGAAAACAGTCTGTCTCATTGTATTGAAGCAGGCCTGCCTACCTACCCTGGAGTGGGCAAGGACTGTGAAACAGGCAGTCTGAGACATCTGTGAAAGACAAGTATGATCCTTGAATGGGCAAGACTGGGATATCCAGCAGAGAAGGGAGATGTGGTGACATTATGTTGGGCTCTCATTCAAAGACCTTTGAACTGCATTTACACATTTCCTGTCCCTCATCTCCAAGGTGTTTGAACTAATGGAGCAGATGGACAGCTGCTCTACAGAAGAGAGGCCAGGACTTTGGTTTTCATCAGCTTGGCAAAAGAGAAGCCAAGATCTACTTTCTTGTAGTAAGTATACTCAGGAGATACACATAGGGAGAAAGAGACTCCAGCTAAGATAAATGTGAGTGATAATGACAGAACAGCAAGCAGGTGTTGAGAGTCAACAGTAGTTATAACCTGGAAATTAGAGGTAGTTCATACCTGTCCAAACAAGCTGTCTTCTCATTCTGAGTGATAGATACAAGATACCAAACAGTTCTGATGGTGGTGCTCAGGAAATTTGTGAAAGCTGTTATAACACTGATTAAAGTTACAAGTCTGAACTTGGAAGTGCAGAACAAAGTCTCGTCTAGTCCTGTGTTTCACAAATGCAGATCAAGCATTATCTTACCACTGGGTAAGTGGCACCTTCTCTTTGGACTACTCTCCTTTGCTCAGTTCCTCTACCTGCCCAATGGAAAGATTCTGTCTTTGCTAAAACATGAAGCTTTTACCTGTATCATTCATTATGCAAATGAAAACACATATACTATTATCTCTATTGCCTGCATGCCATGTTTTTTGACAAGTGATTTGTTTTTTGACAAGAATTAATTCAGCATTGAGTATCCTCTGTGATACCAACTGCTGGTCATTTAAAATTACATAGATGGACCACACTGAGCAAAATACTTTCCAGGTTGCTGTCATTACAACTTGGGCACCAGCTGTTGTGGCATTGGTAGGGTCAAAGATTGTGAATGACTCACAGAAAGTTTATCAGAAGATCCAGGGTTTGGGGCTTTTTTCTGAAACTCCCAAAGCAAAGCATGAATGGTTGTTTCAGCAGAGGGTTTTCTCAGTGTGGTCCATCTATGTAATTTTAAATGGCCAGCAGTGGTATCACAGGGAATACTCAAGGCTGAGTTAATTCTTGCCAAAAAATACATCAGAAAACAGACAGTACTGATTCCTGCCTATGTCTGGCACAGAACAACAGCGCATTCAAATCATGTAGACATTAGGAAACTCAAAAAGATCCAGATCTTTTCAGGTATTTTCAAACCGTTTTGCTTATCCTTGATAGGAATTCCTGGTGCATGTTCCAGGATGGGCAGCCACTTGCTCCCAGGCCTAGAGTCTCTCCTCTGGCCAGATGAAGTGCTGCTGTCCTCATTAGTGTGGTAAGACCACTCTCTGGATAGTTGCCTGGTAGTAATGGAATTCTTGTTCAATATCAGGGTTTAAAGTGAGTGTAATATTTTCATTCCTACTTGACAGATCAGAAAGATCAATGCAGGGAGTAATTATTAAGTGGGAACATTAGATTGTGAGGGCTTCATTTATTGTACTGCCCAGACACTGAGGCGTTATTAGTCATGCACAATTACCAAACCTGTCACTAAACACAATGTGCTGCTCTTGATTGTAAGAAACTCTTGAGTAGAGGAGCTGGAAACATTTGACAATAGAAAAGGGCTCTCTTTAATTTAGTTATTTCTTTTTAAGAGTCAAATATATCAGAACTGGTATTCATCTTTTGATTCACTACTCTGAGCTCCTTGCTCTATGAATATGACAAGTATTGCTACACATTTCCAGAATATGTTTTTATTGGAGGTTCATAATTTAAATAATATTTAGGTACCAATACCTTTTACAAAATAGTTCATTTGAACAGTAAGGTCATTTAATTTGAGTCTCTTGGTATGCAGTTTTTAAAAAAGGACTATTACTAAGGGTAAAAATTGCATATTGACAATTATACTCCAAAGAGATGCTGCAGTACTTAGATTATTAATCCACCTGCATAACAGCAATAACTGCAGTTCTAAACACACTGGTTCTATCTTTTGCAGACTTCAAAGCTTTAAGTTTCTAGTGACAGGGCTGTTCAGTTAAAAATGAAAGTGTGTTTATTATTTAGATGAAAATACTTTTTGTTAAGTTTTGTCATTACTAAGAAGTTAATCTAGGCGATGATAGAACCTGATGGTGAGGCTGTTCACAAAAATAATCAACATACGTGAGCTCTGATTAGAACGTGATTGATGCTCAGTTACTCCAATGAAGAGGAACTAATGCAATCAGACAGAGCAGATCTCGTGTGCTGAAGGGCACATTAATCACTGTGTACTTTGGCAACAGTGGTCAGGGGAGGGAGCCAAGCAGGGGTCTCACACTAATTCATCCAGATGAGCACATATTATCTGTAGTTGAGTATATTACACAAAAATCATGCTATCTTTATTGTATATACATCATTACATGACTGTGTAGAATAGGTGAGCTCTACTTATACAGCAATTTAATTTAGCTCTTCCATTCACATCCAGAGTAAAGTCTTTTAATAATGACCTGGAGGACACTGTTTTATTCCTATTGTCAACAGCTTTCAGTTTTACCTTAAAAAATACACTTTTGTAGCTTTTTGTGAGGTAAAGAAGCCAGAAAAAACCCAAACCAAACAAAATCTAATCCTACCTGATAACAAGTGAATACCTTAGTTATCTATTTTTTTTTTAAGATTCCAAATGAATGGGTGTATGGGAGTCCTGCCAGGGAGACTTCTAAGTACCATCCTGATAAGTGATATGCTGCAAGCAGATGAGTGAAGTCACATACAACTGTTCAGTCAGTCCTTTCCCACTGAACTGTCATTCATCCCCCTGAATATCCATCAGCCTTCACTCTAATCAGGAGGAGCTGGCAGGTCCCATTGGATGGGATGTTAGGAGTCTATTCCTGTCTGGCAGCTTGCTCCGTGCTGGAGAACTAGAAGACATCATTTTGTTCTCAAAGCTTGGCATGTCAAACATTAGCTTGGAAGTACTTGGGGATCCCTTGTTCTTATTCCCAGTCTTATGCCAGCTGTACCAGGGTGCCCCAACCCTGAGTTCTGTGTCTCAATTTTTTCCAGCAGCCTCCTCCCCAGGTTTAAATAAATTCCTTCTTTGAAATGGGGAGTCAGTGACTTTACACAGCACAGTGTACAGGAAAATTTCCCAGTATTTCAGGAGTTCCTCATTGCTTGCAACAATGCTTCCTCCTTTCCCTTTGCTATAATAAATCTCCCTTTTTATTCCTATGCAAAATTAAGTTTAAGAGTTTTTCTAGAATCAACCCTTTCTTTCATTGGGTCAGCTTGTCATGAAACCAGATCTGGTGGACCTTACATATTAATCCTAGGGGGCTGCAGATGTTCTCTTCTGCATTGGTACACATGACACTGAAATAATGAAAATTTGGGCTCAAGATATAATTGGGAGACAGTTTCAGGTGGAAGGGAAGATCCCTTTCCATGCTGGATGCCTGAAGGATGTCTTTGCTGAGATTTGCAAGTGTGGGGGCAGGCCCTGGTGGAAGCTGCTCTCTGAGTCCCCTCCCCTCACACCTGTAAAGTCCAAGCCCTGCCCTAGCCCCAGGGAATGATGTTCTGCTGCCACATCTGCACTGAGGGGCAGGGCAGCTGGGCTGGTTTCATTTTTCTGTCAGCCTTAAGCAGGGTGTGTGTGAGCCCTGAAGCCCTGGCCAGCCCTGCTCTTAGTCCTGTCACACCATCCCATGGCTTCCATGGTCTCATGAGCAACAGTGAAAGAGGGGAACTGTGAAAAGAGCTGAATTTCTCCAGACAGTAGAAATCTGCAGGTGAATAAAAACTTTCCTGCATCTGGGAAGACTAACTTGGGCCAGAGTTAGTCCAAAAATTATTAAAGAGTTAAAAAAAAAGCATGAAAACAAACAAATAAAAAACCCTGAACAAGATAAACAACAAAAAGCAATGTGGAGTAAGTAATGGTTTGGTTTTAAGATTAATTCCAGCTGATACCCCAGATCTTCAGGGCAATCCCTGACATCCAGGAATGCAGCAGAATGTAGTTATTTTGATGAAGGCTGTTGTATTCAAGGATGGCTGCAACATGGATAACATTTAAGAGGTTGGCTTGAAGTATGGGAATAACAAATCTGAGAAATACAGAGATACGCCAATTCTTAGTGACTGACGTGTTTGATGAAATCTCATTGCCTAAAAAACATTGCGGAGTATCTCATTGCAGGTTAGTAAAATGGTGAAAATCCTATTCAGATGTCTTTGAAGTTGGTGAAGTAGAAAATTTGTTGACCACCCAAGAGAAGCAGAACTTTTTGGCAGGGAAAATCCCATTACTGAAGTATTTCATTTAACAAAGTCACTACCAAATCCAAAATATCGAGACTCAGATGCCTGAAAGTATTAAGATAATTAAAGATGCTGAAGCCATCAGTAGTTGAGAGGTTGCTTCTGTAGACCCTAAATTAAACATCAGTGGTACAATGCTGGTGTCATATTTAATTAAATTATTATCCATAGGTAAATATCTGCTTCTTTTGAGTATTGCTGTCACAATGCAAACAGGAAGAATTTTTCCTCTCAAATCCTTTATTTCAGACAATTTTACAGATTGAAAATTTACTTTTAGAAAAAACAACCCTACCTGAATTATTACTGGCTACCAGATCAACGTGGCTCAGGGTGAAGAAGGCTCAGCTGAATGGGAGGTGTACAGTCAATGTTCTGCTAATTTGGGAACTACCTCTACTGCCCAAATCAGCTTTGGTTCTTGGGGATTTGCTGTTTCCCAACCTTCAGCCCAAAGAAGGCAAGGATGCAAACCTGAACACTGGGGAGCCAAGCAAGTTGTCTTCAAGACTGCAGGACAGGGGGAGGTAACCAAGAAAGGGTGAGAAATTCGACTTAGAGAAGTAAAACAAAGACTTAAAAGGGTTGGGAAAAGGAAGAGAGAAGCCGATAAGGCAGGGGTTTCTTTAAAGTTGTAGAACAGGAGAGATGGAAATGAAAGAAGAGAGGAGGATGATGAGAGGGGGAAAGGGTAGCCTATCTGGAAAATGTGGTAAAGGCAAAATCAGAATCAGAGGGGAGGAAAAGATAACAGAACAGTGACTAGGGAGGGAGTGAAAAGAAAAGTCAATAGAAGTCGGGATCTCTCTGCACTGGAGTTTTTCCTTTCCCTTTTTACCTTCTGTAAGAATGTTTGCTGTTTCTGGTAAANNNNTGTATTGTGAAAAAAAAAAAAAAAAAAGGGAGGGTGTAAGACGGCCCCAGTGACCCCACGTGAGGACGGAAGTTTGGCAGTGAGATGCCTCAGATCCCATCATGGATAAGTGAATATGCCCAGTGCCAGTGCAGGGAGGAATCAGTAGCATTTTGTGTTGTCACTCCAAACATACATACCTGAAGAATTGACAGGACCTTGCTTGGGGCAGAGGGAGCAGAGAATACTCCAGGTGCTCTGCAGAGCAGCCCCGTGCTGAGAGGAAAATGTTCCCTGCACAGGAGGGTTAACCTGGGGCTGTGGGAATGCATTCAGGGCCCTGCAGGTATGGAGTGCTGTCTCTCATTCCAGAGCACTGGCTGGACTGCAGAGGGTGAAATGTAGGCAGTGGAAGTCATGCTGCAGCCATTGGGGTTTTCCCTGCTTTTTTGTTTGTCTGGCTTGGGGGGGTTGTTTGGAAGGAGATGGTGTGTGGTGGTGTTTTATTTGGGTTTTTTTGTAATCCTGCTGCCTGCAGCTGTGGTGTTTTGAGCTGGTGCAGTCAGGCTGCAGCTTTGCTCCAGCCTGAGCTATCAGTACACTGCTCCTCAGGGTGCACTGGAGCGTGTTCTGTGTCCTAAATACCTCTGCAGGGTGGAGATGATGGTACCTCTGACCTTGGGTAGCACAACTTGTGAATCTGCCTTCTAAGGAAAATTAAAGGTGCTTATGCAGAGCTTTTCTGGGCTGCTGCCTTACCTGTGAAGTAGTGAGGGCTGTCTTGAATGAGGGGCTCTGGTTTCTTGAACCAGCCTCTCCTGCAAAGGTTTTGTGCAAGCCCTTGCCATAACACTCCTGTACAGAGCAGTGTCTGGGAATACAGAACAGACTCTTCCTACATTGAGCTACAATTTATATTCTACTATTAAAAAAAAAAAAAAATTCCCCTTATCACATAGACTCTATTATTGTACATTGTATTTTCCTGAACAGGAAAAAATTGCTGGCTTACACCTAGTTTTCACTCTCTTTTATTGCTTTAAGCAGCAGGTAAGGTTATAATCCATCTGTGTTTGTGACCTTGAACAAGAATGGGCATTTTCTCATTTACATAATGCTGTTTTTTACTGAGCCATTAAACTGCAGAAAAATAGGGCCAGCATGAAAACTAGTCATCTACATATGTTAAAAAAAATAACTGCAGTAAATCCAACTGAAGAAAGCAGACTTTTAAAAATATGCCAGAGTTCAAGAAATTAAAAAGCAAATGGACTGTAAAGGCAGTTTTACTGCAAGCAAAAGCTTCTAAAATAAGACCCCCCTTACCAAACACCTCTCTGCATTTGGTGCACTGGTGCTCTGCCAGCATGAAAACTGCTTCTCTGACAGTTCCCACTGCCATCAGGAGGGATGCTCCTCTTTCCCCGGGGAGTCACAGCTCTGCAGCCTGTGGCACAGGGGTGCCCCAGCGTTATGAACCTGTTTCAAAATTTTGCCTGGGGGAAAATATACAGATGGACTGTTTGCATCACAAATTGTGTATGTTAGTGCTGAGATATGAAATAACCTCTATTTTTTCATGTTGCGAATAACCATTACAGCAGGAGCTGTAATGACAAGACATGGTGATTTGGAAGGAATGAAACATTTGATTTACGGCTGTTGATTCAATTTCTGAAATGGGCACTAATCTTGATCAATAGGCTTTCTGCAGCTTCTGGGATACATTTTATCAAGCTGACACGCTGGCTCCCGTGTTTTAGCCGGTGAGGTTGTTACCTTGTGCCTCGCCGGGCAGGATTGCGGCGGGCGCTTTGCGGGGGCAGGGGCAGGGGAAGGGCCGGGGCTGGTGCCGGAGAGCAGCCGGGAGCTCCCGCCGGGCCGGGATGGGGCTGCCTGGACACTGCCCTGGGCATCCCCCGGCAGCAGCTCCCGCAGAGCCCACCCTGGGGGCTGCAGGAGAGCCCTGCGAGGGCAGCGTGTGTCCGTGCTCCGCTGTCGGGTGTGCAGCAGCTCCCTTTGGCGCTCCGGGGGCTGCCCAGAGCTCAGGGTGCGATCGGAGAGCCGATAGCAGAGAGAAAAGCAGGGTGGAGCTGGGGCATCGCCGAACCCAGCTCACCCACCCCAGCTCCCCTGCGCTGCTCCCGGTCCCCAGCTGCGGTCACAGCGGGGAGGGGCCCCGCTCTCATTTGTGCTTTTCCAGTGGATCATTCATTTGTATTACAGTCGCTCCTAATGGCCCCAAATGAGATCAAGGCAGCTCTGGCTGGAGGCTGTGCACACACTGCAAGGCGCTCCTGAATCCAGGAGCATCTAATCGAATCAGCCAGTGAGTGTCTGTGTGGTGGAGGGTATGGTTTGTGCCTGTCAGCTCTCCCATACTCTCCCATACGCTCCGTGCTTCCCTGGCCAGTCTGCTGCTCAACACAGATCCCCCCCTAACAGCAAAGTGTGAAAGCAGCTGTCATTTGAGATGGAGCTTTGTTTATTAATGCCACGCACGTCAAATATGTTCTTTGGGGCTCTATTAGAAAGGCAAATAGTTACTGATTGCCTGAGTCTTAAAACTGTACAGCTTTTTCTGTGGAGACATGACCATTTGGGATGGATGCTCTCTTACAGAATGGAAATTCAGAACAAAACTACCCTGTTTGGGGATGAGATAGGAGAGCAGAGAACGGCCCTGGTTTCACATATGGAAAAAGTTCACAGGGGATGAGCTTTCAAACAAGGCTCTGAAACCCATGATTATGCTAATCCAATAACCTGAGGGCCATGGATGAAATCCTGAATTCATTAAAGTTAGTGACAAAATATCTTCCCCTAGGGACTAGGGGAATGAAGCAACTGGCAATCTATTATTTCAAACTGCAAGCTGATTAATGAGGTAATTTTTATACGGATCGAGGTATGTTTTCTGTCCCTTCCTCCCAGAGCCAGAAATATATCTTGACTTGATGTTTCATTCAAACTTCATATAAGAGATGCCAGAATCCTGACACCAGTGTGTTTATTTCTAAGAAGCATTATAGACACAAATTTTATGATGTCTGGACATGCAAGATCTGTGGCTTCAGCAAGGAAGAGTTTAATCTAGAAAGAATTTACATGTGCAAATTCAATGTGATTTTTCAGAACCTTTCAAAACACCCTTCTTCAAAATACTCTTTAAATATATAATTATGTACTAAACCTTACTGTTATATCAAAAGATTTTAAATATATGGGAATTTTTTAGACTGTTTCTGGAATCATGGAAAAATGTCATTAAAGGTAAAGTTCCAAAGAAAGGGAAAAAGCCTGAAATGTATGATCCTTAAGTGCTCATAAAAAGCTGGAGGGTAATTAAAGAGAACTTATTAAAACATATTGCTTTTATTATCTTGTGATGTGATTCTCATGATGTCCGGGAGTGGACATTTCTGAGCTAACTGTAATTTTCATTGAATAATATAGGAGGGGAAGAAAACTCTTTATTCTGGGGAGTAGTGGGAAAACCCCTTTTTTATTTTTTCCTTACTCTTTCCTATCTGAAACCAGGAGACAGCTGAACCCTAAGGTCAAACTCGTCTGTCCTGATCCAGTCACGTTGGTGGGCTTGGCACAAGCTGCTGTTTAACTGCCTTTGTTGTGGCTCTCTCTCTGTCTCTCTGCAGTGTGATCATGACAGGTGCATATAACAACTTCTTTCGAATGTTTGACCGCAACACCAAGCGGGATGTTACCTTGGAGGCTTCCCGGGAGAGCAGCAAGCCACGAGCCATTCTTAAGCCCCGGAGAGTCTGCGTTGGAGGCAAACGGAGGAAAGATGACATCAGTGTTGACAGTTTGGACTTTACTAAGAAGATCTTGCACACAGCATGGCACCCAACTGAGAACATCATTGCTATAGCAGCGACAAACAATCTGTACATATTTCAGGATAAAGTGAACTCAGAAATGCACTAGATTTATCAATATCCCTCTATATTTACAAACCAGCCTCTTGAGAGTTGTAGAAGGATGTGATCTTCACAAAAAATTGTGGCTTCTGTGGTGGGATTTGTAGGTTGCATCCTTTCATCCCTCAGCCTGTATCATTATTGGTGGCAAGCCAATTATTTTCCATCACTGCAACTGTATGAGTAAAAGGCACGAGTGCAAATCCAGTACTGTGGTCTGTATCGGTTCCTTTAAACAAACAGGGATATTTATTCAGTTTAGGAGTATTCCTGAAGGGGGCTGAGGCTCCTCAACTCCTGTTCATCCTTTCAATGGTCTCAGTGGTTTGCAGGACTGTGGTGTTCTATCCCTTCCTGCTTTTGCAGTGCACAGCATTTACCACATTTTTAGAGCTTTTTGCCTCAATCTCTTGACTGGTTTTTCTTCCAATGCTGTTTTCCTGTCTTTCAATTAAGCCTGTTTGAAAGAATGAATTGCCATATCCCTTTAGAGCACGTGGCACATTGGAGGGACCTCATGAGAGTTAGAGTGGGAAGCAGAATCCCTGCTAGTGAAAAGCTGCCCCATCTCACCCATCCCATTCCTTTCATTACAATACTCCCTTATTTATTTATTTATTTGTTTATTTATCACATTACTTTGTGCTTCACCTTCCCAAGTGTAAGTGACAGACTGGTATAGTTACTCAGCCAGCTTATTCTGAGAAGTTTATTCTCCATGGTTCTCTTTGCTCTGTTTAAAACAGTAAGTAAAATTTTCATTGTGTGAGGACTATTAAAAAACTTGGCATTGCAGCTCTGGAGGGACTGGCTGGTGAGACACAGCCTGACAATTCACACACACACCTGTGCTACCATTTGGGGTTGGAGTTCTGGAAACCTTGGCTAGAAGTGCTCTCCTTGAAGGCAGCAACCAACTTGAGTGGGAACAAAGTTACATCCCTGCTAGACACTTGATAAAGTCCCTTGTTTGTTGTTTGCAGAATGGTTATGTTAATCCTGGCATTTGGGGAACACAGGCAATGCCTGGTATCTATAACTGTGAAAAGAATGGTACTGCAAGAAGCAGCACTGCTCAGTGAATTTTAATGCTTTTAAATGAGGCCACTTCTGGGAGACAAAGTTAGTCCTGGAGAAACAGGAAAATTTGAAAAATCCAAACCTAACATAACCTTCCTCCACATAAATGCTGTTAGATCTATCTCTGTTCTGTAATGATGAGTGACATAAATAGAAAAGGAAAGTACACACAAAGTAGGGCATGCAGGAATGGTATGGGAATGGTGCAGTGGGCAGGAAGTCCTCTTAATCCAGGAGAAGAAAGTTCTGCTGTACCCTTTATAGCTCTGGCAGAAAATTCAATGTCCCAAAGGATTCCTACTCTAACCATGAATAAAAGAGCACAACTCACATGACCTGTTAATCTGCCCATGTTAAAACTCCTCAGAAAAAGTCTTTAAGCCATTATGCACTGATTTCTTGGTAAGTGGAGAATGTACTAATGAAGGGATCTGCATGCTTTTGTATTTTGGTTTGGGGGAAGGGTGGGTGAAAATCTGCTTACAAGAAATAAAAATACAAAGTCTAGAGCTTTTATATGACATCTCAACACCACACCTGAAATCTATCTGTTTGAAGTTTTCTAGATCAATGCTGTATATTTTGTGTGTAGAAGCACAGACACATGTGCACCAATTTCAAGCCACACTAAACACATACAGTATGAAATGTGTAGGGTGATTTTAAAGGGAACAAAGAATGTTTGTTTATAAAATACTGTATGCTGTAGCAGGCATGGACAGTATATGTACATATTTATTCTAATGAAATTTAACAAAATTGCCTTTTCCTTTTCTTTTTCCTTGTAAAAAGGTTTAAGAGTGTGGTAAATTGTATAGAGAACTTGTTAATGGCAAACTACTGCTTCAAGGGTGTCATACAATTTCTTTGACTTTTGGCCCCCTCCATTAATCTTTGCAGCTCAAAAAGAAAAAAAAATTGCTATAAGCTCATATTGGCATTTACAGCTAGAGATACTGTAAAACATATATTTAGCTTTTAACATTCTCAAGTAAGATTCTATAGATAACTATTATAAAGCAGATCTTAATGCAACCATTTTTTGTTTTTAATTTGAAGTACCTTACTCTGTTAACAGCTTTGGGTACCAAAAAAAACCATTAAATAAATGTTAAACATTAAAATTAAATAAACAAATATATCTTTGGAGCTTTATAAAACTAATTAAATACCCAACCAAAATACCATGAAGTAATTATAGAGGAAATAAATAGAAACCTTTCAAAGACCAGTATTCCGTTGCTGTCTTTGCCATCACTGTTACAGATCGGTTTCTGGTTTCTTGAATGTATGGAAAGTTAACATCGTCATTGTGAACGTTTCCAACTTTCTTTCTTCTTTTAGTTTGAGCTTTCAGTGGTGTAGAGTAAGTGGTGGTAAAGTTGGTAAATCTGATTGTTTTGAAAGCTGTTGTTCATGGCTGCATTTTTTGTGTTGCACAAATTAGCTAACTGTTGTTGAATAAAAATATAAATATGTTAATACCAGCTTTTTCAATAAAACTACAACCAAAAAAGGCATAAATAGATGACCTCAAGGCACAGCTTATTTTTAAGCTAGGCAAGAAAGAGTTTGAGCTCCTTTTACGGAGGAAGAAGAGTCACAGAGATCAGGACTCGGAGGGCAAGCTCCTGTGGGAACCTCAAGTGTTGTGGCAGGTGGAGAGGGAGCACATGCCATGAGTGGGATTAGGGTGTTGTATGATGGAGTGTGGGCAGCTGCAGCAGAGCTGGAGACATGCTTCAGCTTCAGTCCCAAGATCAGCTTTTTCTTTTGCTCATAGCCCAACCTGGGCTTTATGATGCTTGAGTCTCCATCTCCTACAGATGGAATGAGAGATGTGCAAAGTGAATTGACATCTTCTGAAGTCACAGGGAAAAAATGGCATTGATGTTGTCACTGAAACTGTGGGAAAAACAAAAGCCCTTCAACAAAACGTTTTCAGTGATAGAGAATCAAGGCATTACTTCATTTCTAGCCAGGATGTTGTTCTGGCCCGGATATGCAACAGAAATAATTTCATTTACACATAGCCCAGGTTTCCATGGCACATAAATTTTACCAGATTTTTCACAGACTTTATACAGTCAAGACTCATAGACATTCATTGTTCATGGGCTCCAAGCTCTTAGTATTTGGTTTCCTACTGGATCTGTATTTCTTCATCTCTGATGTTAATTAATCCAGAATTTCCTTATCAGTCTTTTCTGGACCAGGTGTCTCCAACCATGCCAGGGGGCATGATTAGATATCTGAGATAGATGTTTGTTGAAGTTTGTTGATGGTCATTCTGGTTTTGGGTATCTTTTGGGCCACCCCAGTCTGTAGAGATGTTAACCTCATCGAGCCTTCTCCTGGTGGAACAGTGCCCTGGAAAGACTCTTAAATCCCTTCCCCCAGGGCAAAGGTGAACATAGGTTGGACTTGATGACATCAAAGGTCTTTCCCAACCTGGTTCACTCTGTGATTCTGTGAAAACTGGCTAAAGTTAGAAAATAAAAAAAATTTAAACTTGGTATAATTTTCCAACAGTGTCATCACTGGCTGGGTTTGAGACCTTCCAACCATGGGAGCACGTCAGGGATGTGGCCAGGCTGGCCTCCCAGATGAGACAGATGCTGGCCCAGGTGACAACCCAGAGTGCTGCCAGCAGAGCAGCATCCTGCCTTCTCCCACCACTCAATCTCTACCACAGGGCAAAGTGAAATACAATAATAAAAACCTAAAAACCAAAAAAGCTGGCTTGGCACACACACTTAAGGTAAGAAACCATTCTCTTTCCAGTCTGAGCTGCTGCCTGACTCTTCATGGTGATCCTGATGCTTGCCCCAGATCTGGGCTAGCTCTCTGGAATCTCAGTCCAAGGCAGCTGATCCTGCTTGTGCCTGGAGTGAGAAGCCTCCCGCCATCCCTACACGAGTTCGACCCCGAGAGGCTGAAGCCTTTTTCTGGATGCAGACCAGAATAAATTTGCCTCAGCTGTTACATGAGGCAGTGTGGCTTTGCACAACTCTCCCAGAGCTTACATGCTAATTTTTTTCACCCATTTTTGGGAAGACACAGTCAATCCCATTCATTTAGATGGACAAATATGACTAGGCACTGAAGAGAGAAATCTCAGCTGAAAATCAACACATCAAGCAGTACACTATTTACCTTCCCAGTTTCCCTTTTCATCCCCAAATACCCAGTAGGAGCAGGAGCCAGATGGCTCACTCGCATGCTTTTGAAATTTTCACACGCATACTTAGTAGCTACATACGGCAATTTAACCCTTTGTGGCTTGGGGGAGGTACCGGCATGAGCCACCTGCTTCTGCTGTTTGCAGCCAGGAAGTTGTCCTGCTTTAAGTCTTTTGGAGCCTTTGGTTGCCCCTTATGAGAGGGCAAATAGGATTGTTTGCCTTTATATCCAATTTCCAGTAACATTATTATCAATTTGCTCCTGCTCCCAATAGGAATTATTTTCCACTCACAGTCTTGTCAGCAAATTGTATTGGGTCTAAAATTAGAGCATAAAGTCACTTACCTTGTTTATGTGGCAGAACCAGGATTACTGGAATGGGCCTAATTTTATAGGGACAGGGTATGTTTCTTAGGCTTTGGGAAACCATTAAATGGTCTGGAAATTCTGTACAGGACAGCTTTGAAAAGGTTTGCTCTCAGAGTGCACCATGAAAAAGCATTTCTTAGAAGGGAAATTTTATTTTCCTTTTCTCTCAAGTTGGATGAGGATCAAACTTTTACTCCTGTGAAAGAGAACTCTTCAGGCAGTCGTAGATCCTAAATCTGGCCCATGATACAAAGCAGTTTACGTGGAGCTGTTGACTACATAAACTCCTCAGTTCCCTTAGCTCTGCAAGTATGGATCAGCCAGGCAGGGTACAGCTAATTATTTGTCTTGCCATTTGCTAGTTGAGGTAGTCAATGAGTAGGACAAGATCCTTAAACCAACAATTCCATTAAGCAGTAATTTCAAGTGTCATGACAATGACCTACATTGTTTTTATAACATGGCTGCTCTAACAAATAAACCCTACAGCAGTGACTCGATTAAAGTATGCAGGATGGTTTCCAGGACAGCCACTCCTTGTTTTAAAACTAGTACTAATAATATTTCTAATATACATGTCACATGCAATAGCCTGATCCAAGAAGATCAGCTTTAAATACAGGACCAAATTCTTCAACTGGCAATAGGTTAAGTGGATATGGCACTATGATTGTGCTTGAAGGAGAAGGGCACTTAGCTCAGAGAACTACAGGGGAAACAGTTTTGGGGGGGGTGGAGGAAATAACTGTAAATTATAAAAAAAATTAACTGAAATTGGAATTTGGGTGTCAGGGAAAAAATAGGTTGATATTCCTTCATTCTATACCTGTAATATAAACGCTGCCCAAGCAAGACACCAGAGTGATACTCCACTGTCCATAACTTCTGCTAGCACCCCAGCTCTGGCAGGTTCTTTCATTTCCCTTTGGTGAGGCTTGAACACCTCCAGCAGCTCTGCATGGTGCTCTGGACCATGCTCCTCCTCACTTTAGTGGGAAGGTGCAGAAAGAAACAAAGATTTCCCACATATAGGAGAGATCTTATCGTTGTGATCTATTTGCAATACAGGAAGTGATGCTCCCAGAAAATTTATGCACATCTTGGACTGCCCTGTGAAAGAGGTGGGGAGGAGAACATTGCTGGTTCAATTATCTTCCTCTGACATCTCTGCTAACACCTTTCCAGGATGAATAGCTGCAGTCTCTGTTTCTCACAGCTATTGATCTGCAAACCCAGATAGATGTTGCTGCATCAATTGAGCTCTGTCAACACGTTCAAAATATTCTCTGCAACCCTCACAGGTAAAGACTTACTTTAGCATGAAATGAGAGATTACTGGCACTATTTTATACCGCCTCCCTCCACATATTTTGTAAGGCTTCCTTTTGAAATATTTGGCTATTTTGAGCTGCTGTTGTAATATTGCTAATGAATTTTAAGGAGTCTAGTGCTACTTTTAAATCTGTATCTCCTAATCACTTTCTAGAACTGCAAGAAATATTTTCCCGCACAATTTATCCCCAAGGTGTTTTCAAATCTGTCCCAAAACCAAACTCTCCTGAGATCCACTCTTCATTATCAAAGAGCAGAGAAGATGATTCTTGTTTGAGGACAATTGAAGCCTGAGGCTATCTAAAGAATGGGGCAGAAAAATTTCCCTTGCTTCCTCTACAGTCAGTCCCCAGTCTTATCCCATACACTCTCCTGTTGTCTCTCTGTGCTTTTCCTTCTGCCACATCCTGTGACTCCCCACATTCCCCCTTCAGCCACATACAGTAGCCAGAAGTCAGTAAAACCCAGCATTTGCTCCCACCCCTGGACCAAAGCCAGCCCCCTGAGGCAGCTGCAGGAGCGGTTTCTCGCTGGCACAGGGGTGAGTGCCCTGTCAGCTCCCCCTCTCCTGGGCTGTCACAGGGGAAAGCCCCATTTGCCAATGTGCTATATTTCAAGTGGAAGAGCTACAGAATTGAAGAGGTTGTATCTTAGCAACCACAAATGCATTAAGAAAGCAGTTTAACTGTTTAAACTTCAATTATGAAACCCACCACAAAGAGGCAGCTGTTGTGCATGAGACACAAAGCCCATGCAGCTTTCCCTGTGAGGGACACGAGTTATCCATGCACACCCACCTGCCAAAGGCACCTGGGTGAACCTTCTCCCCTCCCTGCACAAATGAGAGGGTGCTGTCATGGCACTCACCCACATCCTTTGCTCTCCTGCAGGAAGAGAAGTGGAGAAAAGGCATCTTTTTGCAGATAAGCCCTGAGGTTTTGTATATTAATATTATGCCCATAGGATCAAAGCAAGATCTTCAAAACTTTCCAAGGGGAAATAAAGGAGTCACACAATGAAAACTCAGAGAAATAGGCACAGGGCTGTGATCACTTCATAAGAGTTGCTGTGATGCAGTGTGTATCTCCTGATTTGTACAGTTTTGAAGTCAAATCTTTTCCCTTCCTGGGTAGTACCTTAATTATCAGTCCTCAGATACACATTTCCCTCAGTTCTTTTCTTCCAAGGATTTGTGCAACTGGAGTCAGGCGTCTCTCTGCTTTATGTGGACAACCCATATAACAGCTGTTTCAAGGTTTCCTTACCATGCCTGCAGCAAGTCTGGATTTCATCCTTGACCTGACAAAGTTATAACAAAAACAACAGGGCATCTGCGCCATTTAGACAATTTACCGTTTTCTGCCTCAAAAACTTTCTTGCCAGTGTTTAGTGCACACTCTGTTCTGTTCTACATTGTTCTCAATGGCCGGATCCCAGCTGTGTGATGACACACAGGGATGAACCCCATTGTCCTGCAAGGGGAGCTCCAAGGACTCTTGTGAATCCCTCCAAAGGGATTGCCTGAAAGGAACACACAGTAGGAGTGGGGCAGAGTGTCTCCTCCACAGACTGAAAATATTATGCACAGAAAGGTAGGACTTAACCCGTGAGCACAATCCCTAACCAGCCTCTAAGGGGCACATCTGGCACTGCAGAGGCAGGTCTTTGCACAGCCCACAAATTTAATGGGATGGGAAAGGTGGAAGCCCTTGTCTTTCTCTCTCTTGCTTCATAAATGCACTATTCTGGGCAAACTCAATGTCATAAATAAAGCAAAAAAGAAATTCTGCTAGGGCAGCTACCAGCCCCAAAGAGTGCCAATGCTAATGAGGACTGTTATATAAAGCACAGGCTTATACACTTTAAGTGCAGTATATCCATCTGCACTTACAGGCTGTGTACATCTAAGCTTAGACAGAAGAGCTGCCCTGGGCTAGAGAAATTTCAGGCTGTGGGATTGAAGCACTCCATGGAGATTCACTTTTTAAACAATGATTAAAGATCAATTGAACTGTTACTAGAAGCAATATTAGGAGAGATTTATGAATCATCCTTTTATAACTGTAGGAAAGCATCTTCTGTAAAGAGAAAACTGAAAAATCCATTTATTGCAAAACCAATTGCTGGGGTCATCATCTGTCTGTCACACTGATGCAAGGGCACATATATGGGGAGCTTGTCAGCCATGGGCTGCCTTCAGTGAGCAAGTTGATAAATTCCTGCCAGTATGTGTTTTGAACAAAATTTAAAAAACAACAACTCAACAAAATAAAACACTGAAATGTTTTGCATTGCATCTTCTGGATTGAATATGTTTTGATCTTGAAGGATTTTTTAGAAAAGATGGTTCTTAGAGTATTCAGACGGTGATATCCATCCTGACCTTCAGATGGCAGCTTTGGCTTTGATTCTACACAAATTCTTGATCAGAACTTGGTCTGTAGACTACTTCCAAAGCATCTAAGCCCTATTAAAATAACATTTTCATTACCTAATTAATCGTTTGAAGCTATTTTCAGTGATTGTTTATTGAACTTATAGTTTGTCACCTGAGGCAACAGCATGGTTTGTTGTCGTGGAAACATCTCTGCTGTCACCAGCCATGAATAGGGAGGGAGGAACGGCAGAGGAACTACTGAGGAGATGCTTTGTTGAAATGCATTGCTCTTTTAAGTGATGAAATTATTTCAGATAAAGACAAACCATGCTGAGATTGACACACACTGATTCCTGGGATATTATGGGCTCTGTGGGCTTGGTTCAAGCCCTTTCTAATTTAGCATGACACAGCTCCTGCTGTCAGGCACTGCTGTCTCCTGTGGTTAACAGCAACATTTACAGGGCCCTTTCTGTTGCCAAACTTGCTATTATTGCACAAAACTCCTGCCATCTACAAAAATAGAACAAAATGTCTCTAGCAACCTGCTGTCATCTATCTATTTGATTTGTAAAAGATGAAAAGTCAGTATTGCAGAGTTTCTCTTATTGACCTTTACCTGGTATGTGATCTTGCCACAAGTTTTCTACATTCCCAAACCCTTGTGTTAACTGTAGTCCATGGGTATCTCAAGTAAGAGTTGCAGTTAGAATTTCCTTTAAATCAGCATGGCTTCTACCTATGTTTTTATTAAGTTCTGACACAAATTTTCTGTTTCTTGTTGTGCAGATAACAGAGAGTTAATAAAAAGGTTTAAGGTCTGGTAAACCATGATTATGATTTTTTGGGGTTTTTTTTTTTTTTTTTTTGCATCAAAGACATGAAGACACAGGAAAAAATGGGGTCTCCACCAGCAGCACCATCAGGACTGTGTTTTGTCTCTACTCACTTTACTGCCGAAGCAGACAATGTAGACTGATGCAGACAGGCTTATTTTATAAGATCTTAGAGACAGGAACATTCTCAAAACCTGCTGAGTTGCAAATCAGCTAGGCTGCACTTTTCATAAGTTTGCCATACATTGTTTCATATGCTGTTCATTTATCACTGTGCAGTTTTTTATCACACAGAAAAATAGATCTTTTTCCTCCCTTTTCATAGTCTTGGACTGCAGGCACACTCCACAATGATGCCTTTGCTTGGCATTTGTTTAACTCTGCTTGTATCTGGCAGGCAATTGGCTTCACAAATGGTTATTTATCTTTCATAAGAGGTTTTTTTTTTTAAACTGCATTTCCTCTTCGAAATGGAGTAAAACCAGACCCCGATTCTTTTGTTCCTTGGCGGTGCCCTCTGGAGACAGAGGCGAGGGAGGAAAGCGCAGCGTGAGCCTGGAGTGCCACCTGATGGCACGGGAGGCAAAGCGCCAGGTGGGGTCTGTGCCAGCCGGGGACACCTGCGCTCTGCCAAACTAGCCAATGTACCTTTTTCTTGCAAAAATCCTGAATAGATAAAGCGAGGCTCCAGGCACAGATGGGTTCTCTCTGGAGGTTAATGTCCTGCGTGAGGACACGACCTCCGGGATGCTCTAGGGCTGGGCTTTCCGAGTTTTTAGAGAACATGAAGTACAGCTCACCAACAGGTGAGTGATGCACTGTGATGCTTCTGGCATTTGACATCAAACTGCAGATGAGAACTAAATTTCGGTCAATAATTAATACTGGAAACATGAATTGGTAATTACCTTTGTACATCATTCACTGACGTCTCTGTAAAGCCAAGGCAGATGTCACTAACACCAGCTAATCCAGCCTCATAACAAACAAAACGCCAATCAAATGAAGCTACAAACTTGGCAGTGAAATAAAAGGATTTTAAGTAAAGTTTAGGGTTTAGGCCATACAGACCACTTTTTCATAAAACTTAATTTGTTTTTCTAAAATGTACACCAACATGTAATTATAAGATTCATGAATGGTTAAAAGAAATATCAGTTGACAGGAGAGTGTGAATAAAATCAGACACACTGGCAACACCACAGGAACTCAACTGGAAATAGAGCAGCTGTGGCACGAGTGTGGAGTGGTTGCCCTGTGCCTCGGTGGAGCTGCAAAGGAGGCAAGGGAGTGTTTTGTGGCAGAAGATGGAGTGTTCCCCAGGACTTCAGAGCTGCCAATGCCAGAGCTCACAGCGTGATCTACATTTCCACTTGGACTGAATAGCCAGAACTCACACAAAACCCTTTCTCCCAGGCTGTGGTGCTGTTCCTGACAAACTGGAACTATGGGTTATTGGCAGTAGCTGCCCAGGGCACACCCTCAGGCTACAAGTTGGGTGTTAAATGAGATAAAGAAGAAAACGAAAACCCCAAGAGGCAGGGTAGTGTTTCTTTTTCTCCACACCAATGACTCAGCTGTTATAATCCCCTGCCCTACTGGGAAGCACCAGCACGTCCCACCCATCGTGAGGGGTTTTCTCTGCTAATGGACCATCTTGGACTCAAGGGCACCAGCAGAGTAGACAGCTGCAACAACTTGGAGCATCGAGGAATTCCAAATACCCCACGATTCACATCACATTACATGATTCCTTTGTGAAACTCTGCGGCCAGGGGGAGGTACTGAGCATTCCCACTGAACCTGAGCACATATAACCGGGGACTTTGCCCATTACCACAGACACCACTGGATGGATCCAGAGGACCAGAGCTTCCACAGGACCGCCCTCTTTGACTGCAATCATCACTTCAATAGGACTGCAACCAACACCCTGACCCACAGAGTGCCAGGTTGTACTCTGATTTTGTGGGTTTAAGACAGTTTTCTGTCTATCATTGCATTTACTGTACACTTTCTATTAAATTCTAACTCCAACCTGAAATCTCTCTGAAGGTAATTGGGTAGGGTTCATTTCTCCTGCTGGTTTACTTTCAAACCAGCACATCTTTTGGCTCCTGATGTGTGGCCTGAGAAAGAAATTGGAATTACAATTTTGTTCTAAAGCATTTGTGCTAGACTCTAGACTCCCTGATCATCATGGTGCTTGATGTACCCATGTGGGTGTTGTACTTTACCCTATACATATTTCTGCATATGGTGAACTATTTACCCATTATGATGCTCTTTTTAAGACCAGATGAAGAATCAAAATTGCTTTGTTAATACACTATGGCATGATAACATTAGAAACAATGAATTTAATTTTGAATGTATTTTTAGTTTTGTTTGCCTGTCTGGGCTGATACCTCTGGGACTGCCATGGATATCCTGAAGCAGGAGATCAGCAGGAAGCTCCTGGGGTAAAATAAGTATTTCAAACGCAGTGAGTTAGCTAAAAAGGAAGAGGAGGCCTACTTCCAGAGATGTGAGTACAAGGTACAGCAGCAGGAAGAGGAGAAACCACTGGCTGCATCAAATCCAGTGCTGGACCTCAAAGTAGCAGAGGACAAGTTACCAATGACTCTTTCCAGACAGGAGGTTATAAGGATATTATGAGAGAGGGCTGTATGGAGAAACAGATTGTGATGCATTTCAACACCTGAGAAGATGGAAATTCTTGCACCTGAAGTGAACAAGAGCCTGTGAGATGACCTGAAGGCTGCTTTGGATAAGATTAATCAGCATGGTGGTGGTGGTAACCAAGCACAATAAGTTCATTGGCAAGATTCACTCAACTACTTACAGGACAGTTAAGGCACAACAAGGGAAAATAAGCATCAGCAAAACCAAACAAAATCCAGGCAATCAAAACAAAAATAAACTGAGTGTGTGTCTAGGGGCATGTGTGTGTGTGGATGTGTGTGTTTATGTGTGACAAAAGGCAAGTGCAGGTAAGGATGAAAAGAAACATGGCCTAAAAGCTTGACAACACTCAACAGTACTTGAATTCACCTTATGCCTTAAGCCTAGAAATTTAAGAAAAACACTTAACTTATACCCAACTTAACTTATAACTTAATTATAGCTTAACCTTAACAATCTAACAGAGGAGTAACACTTAACAGCAGTTACCTTAACTTACAACTTCTATGTTGAACTTGGCAACAGAAGGACGCTTGGCAATGCTTGGCTTATAAATTATGTTTAACAATTTAGCAAAAGAACAACATGTCGCAGCATTTAAGTAAGTTTATAACTTAACCTTACTTACAGGCCTACCTTACTTAGATATCTAAGGTACTTAAAGGCAGCACTTCTCTCATATTTGTTATAGCATATGTGCTGGCATGCACACAGACAAAAACAGTCAGTGCAAGAAAGATACCTGTGAAAAATTCCCCCCAGAAGTCAGTGAAATACTCACTTTGGATGCTTTTGCATCCCCCGATGGGTGAAGGACGGGGCCTCAAGGAGTGGGGATAGCACTCAAATCATGATGTGCAGTAAAAATCATCACTTGCACAGATTTAAATGAAAATTTTTGTCAGATGAAAATGCTGAAATTAGTGTTGTGAAGCTGCAATCTTGCAGAAGCTCCTTCATGTGGCTGTCAGTGGGCAGATACATATCCAATTTTCTTCCATACTCACGTAAAGTATTTTTTAAAGGAAGGCTATAAGCAGGGTTTCTATGCTCCTCTTCTGCTTCAAAACTTCAAAGCTTAGTTAGAGGGGAAGAAAACACAAGTTGCCTCGGTGCTTAACATCTGTCCTTAATGGGAAGGTGACTTTCATCTTTTCCACATCAGGCTATGATTTGTAAGAGGAACTGCAGGATGCTAATGATTTTTTTATTTTTCTAGAGTAAAAGGTAATTAAAGCTTTTGAGTAACAATAGGAAAATAAATGAAGCATCTTAATGCATATAAACAGTGATGTGATTTGATGTTTGGTTTCCAGGCACCCTATTTGCACGCAACACTTGCTTGTATGTGGCTGCCAGAGCAGGTATGTTATCTCCTTACAAGTTGGCAAATTGAACCTAATTTCTGCTGCATGGATTAATATATTTCTAACTCAATGACACAGTTGTTGGTTTTCCTTCACATCCATCTGCTGTTCAAATAATTGCAGCTGTGAAACTGAGGTTGGAGCGCAGCTTCTTTCAACTTCCTTCAGCTGTTACTGGATGTGAGCCTTATTGAAAAGGTATTCACTATCTGGAAACCTATTTTGCTTTTTCCAGTGGAAATGGAGAAGCCAGAAGGCAAGCAAGCAGCTCAGTGTAAGAATATAAGAAAGCACAACACTACCCCAATGGTAACACAGAAACACAGAATGATTTGGGTTGGAAGGGATTGTCAATCTCCTTGCTATGGACAGGGACACCTTCCACTCCATCCTTTAACACCTCCAAGGATGGGGCAGCCACAGCATCTCTGGGCAACATTCCTATTACTCTGCATTACAAAAAAATAGCAACAAATTTCCAATTAATAACAGCTATATTATGGCACTTGAAAGATCCATTAGTTCTAACAAATAAAACCACGTTAGTTCCTAGAGATCTACCAATTTTTTTTTTTGCTCTAGGAAAACAGGGCAAAACTCTGCATTCTTGCCTCTTGCAAGATGCTGTTAGTCATTACAGAGTGGGCTCTTAAGTTATTCAGAATTTCTATATGTGTTGTGTTGTTTTTCTGTGCTTGTGGAAGAATGTACCAGTTTGGAGAACAAGCAGTACTTTTTCATGTTACATTGAAGATGAAATTCAAATGAGTATTTTTTTCTAAATTCTGTATAATCTAAATGCTAAAGCTGAACTTACAGAAGAACAGCTGAACCTAATTTAGAATTGTCAATAGCCATGTAATAGCCTCCTCCTCTTCCATTAATTAATACTAATTCAAATGACTGAATTACCAGCCTAGAGAAAGGGCACCTGCCTTTGGAACTGTTTATAATTCATCATATATTGAAAACTGAGTAAGAATATAATAAATGTAGGAATAATTGAATAATTAACAGCAGCCTCCAGATTCTGTGCCTCTCCAGCCTAGAAGATGGACTGGTTTGGAAACCAGAGCTGTAGCAGGAATGGAACAAAGTTCTTTTGTGCTCTGCTTGCAAGGTGCAAAGTAAATAGAGACACCTTTTGCAAAATTCCAGCAATTTTGTCCTTGTCAGCTAAGATATACTTTAGAAAGGAAAGATTTATTTGGTAACGAACAATGAACACTAGACCAGCAAGATAATGGAGTACCTACCCATCATGTTACCATTAATGCATCCTCTTTTTCCATAAAAATGTAAAAGCATCAAGGAGAGACACTTGAGAACTAGCATTAAAAGGCATTATTTAAAGGTCTTGTAGTAAAATTTGCTTCCTCTGTCCCTTGTGGTTGCACTGAAGAACTGATAAATTCAAGTATCCCCATCAATCTATCACTACAGAGCACATGAATTATTTTTCCTAGGATCTAGCTAATACAGAGTTTGGCTTTGGGGTTCTTTTATCTTTCATGTAAGTGCATAAAGGGTGATTATTTAACTTTGAATCTTACCAATATTGATATGAGTATTTTTGAAGCAGCTCTTCCCCTCTGAGGAACCAGAGATTTTTAGCTAATAATTCTAAGCTTGCAAATTTAGTAAGTTACATGCGTATCCTCTAACAACTTTCACAAAAAAAGCTGAAATATAAGTTTCAGAGATGTTATTATGATACAGATGGGAACTGAGGTACCAAGATTAAGTCTTTTGTTTCTTAAAAAGCAACTCATTCCAAAGAAATCAAGTACTTGCCCTCCTGTTGCAAAACTTCCCACATCTGACTTGAGTCACTTTTTCCTTTTCAGGAAACGTAACAACTCCTTCAAAATGCACCACAGTAAATCACTAAGTTGACATCCATACAAAGGGTAAAAGCTGAAAGAAGAAATTTTAACATTAGTTCTGAATCCCAAGATGGTTGTCTTTTTTTCCTCCTGACAAACATATGAATAGAAGTTTCACAATTGTGTGTATGTAAGGGAAAAAAGTTAAAAAATTAAAATCTTCTGTGTTTAAATTTCAGAGCCAGGAATAATGTTGACTATCTAAAAACAGCCTACAGATGTTATAACAAAAGGAGGACAAAGGCATAAGTTTGGCGTATTTCCAGCCAAAATGAGCCTGGGTAAGGGAAGCTGTCAAAACTTGCATTTACTTGCTATCTTACTCCTTTTCTTTTCCTGAGGTGGAAACAGATAGTTGGCAAGTTTTCAAAGTTAGAAGCACCCTGAAGATACAACTTTACTTTATGGATTTTGTGATGACTGTGGGGCTTTGGATGGTGGAGGTTTCTGCCATGGGCACTGGGCAGCACACCCGTGGTGCCTTTGGCATCCTCCCTCCCAGCTGCAGCTCTGGGTAATGCTCAGGAGGGTGCTCACAGCTGCTGTGCAGCCATTGCCTCACTGTCCCCAAAAGTTTCCCCTTCACTACCAAGTTTTCATTGCTAACCCTTCTCCCTGGTCCTGGTGATGGCTGACACACAAAGGCAAAAAGGAATCTAAAGAAGGCTCAGTGGAGGAGTCAGGGAAATGGCAGGATGTATTTGTGATGTGCAGCCAGAAAAGGTCCAAAGTCACAACAAAAGCAGGGGGAAGCACTATGTGTAGACTGCACAGATACAAAAGCTTCACCTGGCACACCAGATTTTACTCTTGGCTTCAAAACTATCAAGTGCAACTTCAACACCAGAGTATTTTAAACATTCTAAATCGTAGTTTCCAGTGAAAGCTGCTATCAGTACAACACAAACAACTGTTCACAATGTCAAAGCATAATGAACAAATGTTGTACCCATTTACTTAAAGTTTGCACTTCATGTTTATTTGCAAAATACAAATAATTAAACAAATATTCTATTTCCATTTCCACTATAGACTTTTAGGTATAATTTCAGTTGCTATGGCTTGTCTATCACCATCTCAATACCAGCCTTTCACACATCAGCATGGACTATACCTTAGTGTAACCAATCAGAACAAATAGCAAATTTTGTACACAATATTTAATGCAAAGTAGAAGCCTGGGGACTTTGTAAAACCTTGTTGGGGTGTGAAATGTTGTGCCCTTTCAAAAAACAATGGTCACTATCTTCTGGACAAATAGTGAAACAGTGATTGCTGTATGCAAATATCACCACCAGGTACTAAGATCACTTATCTAGAAAACACTAAATAAATACAAGCAATAAATGCAACAAAAGCTGTTGTCACCTATTCTAAACCATACCTGTGAAAATACAAATGGGCACATTGTGAATACTTAAAAGAGTAAAGTGCTTTTAACATTGAGCAAGTGAATGCATCTAGTGTTGCATCACAGGTAATATATCCATTTTGGACAAAACAGTTTCCATGCAGTTAGTCAGCAGCAATCCCCTGCATTCACTTATAATATTAAAGTACTATATTACTTCAGTCATACAGGGTTTAAGGTCAGGATACGGTGTGTACACTTGCAAAACTCAACCAATGCTCTATATTAGCACACTTTCTGAGCATTGCAAGGTAGATTTTTGTTGTTTTTTTTTTTTTTTTCTTAAGAAGCCAAACCTTTGGTAGTGTAAATGCAGTGGACACTGAAAATACCACTGAACCAGTATGTGAGCACATTATGCAGCTGACAGGAATGGGAAGAAGAAAAAATCAAAAGCAAATTTAATGGCTTTATGCACTGTGCTCCTCCAGTCCTGCTCTATTTTCACATGCCTCCCTGCAGGTAGGAGTTTAGACATGCAATTCAAGCAAGTGATTGCTTTCAGTTCAAAGACAGGCCATTTACTGCCAAGACGACCCTCCAGAATTGTGCTGAATTCAATTATACTCCCTTGCCTCAAGTTCAGCAACACTTTTTTAAACTCATTGCTTGCCTTCAGCACAATATCTTTGGTTATATCATCCTCCTCTATAGGCTTGCTTCCATTTTTGCTACTGAAAGGCATGCCCACAGTTATTTCAAATTTGTACCGATCAAACATTTTCATGTGGCATTTATGCTTTGTCAAAAACTTCAGACGACACAATTCTTCCTCCTCCAGTGTAACATTTTTGGGATCACAAAGAGGGTAGGTTTCACCATACAAGCATCTCATCCAATCGCCAATAAAGAAGGGAAGCATGTTTATAGCAGATTCTGCACTATTGTCGATTTCTGTCACCCGCACGTATTTGAACCTCCCGGTCCACGTCACTCGGTGTCCCTCAAGGTGACTGCACAAAATCTGAGTACGTGCCATGTTAGTCTCCTTCCAGGCCCGGGGTCCACAGAGGAAACCATACTGATTCCACGTCAGGGTGGAGTTGTAAACTTTCATTCCTTCAGATCGATACACATAGAACCAACAGAACAGAACTACAGCTGTAATCCACACCAAAATGAGTTTCACAATCGAGCTCCGAGTGAGCGATTTAACCACTTCAACTACAGAGAAGTTAACCTTTGTCCACCATCGAAAGAGCAAAGGAACAGTGCACAAAACCAGCGTCACTACAATTTTCATGAGCTCCAAAGACAAAAACCACTTAATGAAGTGGACCAGACACATCAGTGCAATGCCCACCCCCAGCACTGGGAGTGCAAACAGGAACAGGAAGTAACCGATGGATGCACGAACGAGCCCAATGCCAGAGGACTCCCGCAGAATGACCACAGAGAGCTCACACCACATAAAGCACACCAGGTACGGGACCAGGTAGCAGTAGGTGCCTTTAAAATTCCGTAGTTGGGCCATTCTAAAGAAAAGATAGAACAAGTACAGAAACAGAAGGCATGGGATGCTTACATTGATCACAAAGAAATGGCCTACAGGAACTGTAAAGAAGGTTTTACCTAAGAATTTCAAGTAGCCAAAATTCCCAGGTAATACCTGCAATAGGGATAAGCAACCTGCAGCTATCTCAGTCATTAATGCCCTTCGTGTGTAAGGTTCTGCACACGTGCTTAAACTCATATAACTTGTCACTGTGAAGAAAACTGAGACAGTAGCTAACTCTGAGCACGGTATACAGTCTTTGCTTGCTATAGGGAAGGAAAAAATTACAAAGAATACTGACAGTACAAAATAAATGTACGGCTCTAAGTGATTCCATCCAAAGTTCACCTCAGCTTGCTCAACATCTAGGTTTGGTTCAAAACGAAGCAGTAAGTCAGTCAAAGCACGGAAGTTTTCCCAAGCCTTACTGTCCTGAAAAACTTTCAGTGTGCAAATCACCATAGAAATGAAGGACAAATAGAATATGACTAATGGAATAATGAAGGCAAAAAAATCAATTGTCAGATTACTGATGATGAAGAAAAAGATGAGAGCATTGATATGGTGTGTTGGAACAATGGTAGACAGCCAATGCATTCCTGCCTTTGATGCAATATCTATAAGGTATTCTTTAATTTCCATAATGGCATGAAGTGGATATTTTACAACCTGGAAAAAGAGAAAGAAGCATTTTATTAACAAGCAGTTTTGTATCTTTACATTACAGACATTCTTAGCTGAAGCAGTAGCAGCCAGTTGTCTAACCTCAGCTAACATGAAAAGATTTATATTTCAGATTAATGTTGCCAATAAAATAAGATTACTGTGTCTGAGATTATTAGCTCCATTTTGATTAACTCAGTCAGACAAAGCTCAGAGGCAATTTTGATTCCAGGCAAGATGTATTTCATTACCTTTGACATATATAATTAAATGGTTTCCTAGTCAAATATTCTGCTCTGCTAACTTCATACTGAAGATAAACTACATGGCTACAGCCCTGCACTATCTTAAGGCATTACTTGAATTGCAAGTACTGTACTTCAAAGGGTGTAACTGCCACATTCTGCAAGGATTATTCTATACATTCTGTGTATATACACTGCAGGAAGTAGTGCCTATGATTCATACACACATACAGAAGTCTTTACAGCTGTGGTTTTATCTTTAAACAATCCTTCCCAAGCATCTAGGGATGCAGCTGTCAAAACCTGATTTAGAAGCAGCAGCACTATGTTAAATTCAATTACTACATATTTACAGATTCTTTTAACTCGAAAACAGTAGCTGTAGAGGATCTTAAAATTCTGCCTAGTTTAAGTGGCATTTTCCAACACAGTCACTGGACAACAGAGAAACTGCTGGATTGAACACTCTCCCTTATAACCAATCATACTTTATAAAAGATCAATTAAAAGATACTGTATTTTTCAAATACACATTCAAATATTGCATAGAGACATTAAGTGCTGCAATCAATTCTCCTTCCCCCATAAAATGATAGTTTTTATTTTTTCCGAGATCTTACATTTTTATAATTGTTAGTTAAAGGGGAAAAGCCAAGAACGTTCCAGCGAATGCCTGTGGCAGTGTGATGAACTGGGACAGCAGAGGCCCCAGTGATTTGGGCAAAAGCTTCTTTATTTCTGAAGGCATCTCTGTTCTTCATAAATGCATTTCTTTCAGACAATTAGCCATGCAAAAGCTCAGAAAGAGGCACTTTTCTGTCCCCCTTTTTTCCTCACCCTGCAATATGATAATGGACAACAAAACTACAGCAAAAACTCTCAGGTCAGCAGCCACACCCCCCCCACCTTGACTAAAATTTATGCCAGTACTGAAGGCATGCACCTTAATTTTCCCTTCTCCTTTCACTGTCTAGAGAAGTATCAATGTAGAAGCGAACACCAAGTTTCACCTTTCTTGAATTCTGTCAGAACCTTTTCATGCTATGGGTGATTTTTCCCACCTGTTTGCTCCTGTTTAAATTAGAAAGATATGAAGCATATAACATCTATAAGAAAAATAGTGCAGTGATGACAGGACAATTTAAATCCTCACTGAAGATGTAATGAAGGTAGATTGTCCTCTTACAGGGAAAACTGTTGTGACTTTCTTTTAAATACGTGACTCATATATACAAAACTTGAGACATATATGAGGTCAAGTCCAAAATGAATTTACAGCAATGATTCTTATACTGATCTACACAGACTAAACATCAGTATTGAGAGAAGTGCAAGTCACTCCTGTTTTGTCTGCGATGCTTAAGAGATCATTTAACAAAACCTGTTCAATATTGCCTTTTTACCTTCAGTCGTAGTGGTAATTCTTCAGGACTCTTCCCTGCTAACTCATCATCTTCCTCTTCCTGCATGATCAGGTTAGATGGGATGATTCCCTTTGCATACTTCTTGGTAATTTCAACAAAGTCATCCAAAGCAATAAATTTTTTAGCTAAAAAGGTAAAATGAAAATTTGGAGTAAATTTTATCACAACACTGTATTGATTATGAATTGGAATATTCATTTTCTTTCCTGCCAGAATCTAGTCTACAAAAACTGAACTACTGACAAGACAGGTTTATCTTGCAACTTGTTTTGAGATCTCTGCTGAAAACAACAATCTCCTTGTGCCAACAATATATATGACACTCTACATTTTGTCAGATCAGCAGGTAAGTTTATTATACTGATAAGTAGGATTACAGAGTGAGTGACTATAGCTTATCTGCAAGTATTCCACAGGAAAAAAAATACTGGATCAGGTCACAGTTTTAAATCATGAACTATTGTATCTGCTTCAGAGAAATATTCAACTGCTGCATTGGAAAGAACAACTTGTAAAGAGGCACTAATGAATTATCTGCATGTCATCAACTGAAACACTGACTTCTAATTTGTCATTTAACAGTAATTTTTCTGAGTTTAGAAGTTACAGACATATAATTATGTGAAATAAACAATTGTTTTATCTATGAGACTAAATATACTCAAAGTGTATTAATGTAATATGCTATGTGGCTATACAAAGGGCCTTCCCCAAATCAATTTGGATAAAACAGCTCAGCAACAAAATAAACCTCCCTCAGTTTATATAGAGATAAAATTCATCTCTCTGCCCTGGAAGATCCTTATCCACTCCTGTGAGCATAGAGGCATGAGGTTGCTACTGAAAACTCTAGGGAAATGGCAGGACAGAAGATGATTTATACACTGGTTCAAACTCTGCACCCAGCTCTCTACATTAGCATGGATTAACAAGTTTCTGTGGCAGACAAGCTTAATGCAGTTTGTAAACAAGAATAGTTAACAGTGTTTTTTCCCCCATAAACTGAAGCAAATGACATTGCTGTGTACATGAAAGAACTGAATGACAAAAATCTGTAACACACCTCCTACACAGTAAATTTAACTAGTTAGCTGATGCAAAGGTATGAAAGCTGGTCTGTTTACTAGTTTGAGACTTTAAAGAAACAGATAACTGCTTCATCAAATTCAAAATCAGAGGATTAATGGGTTTGGGCCCAGAAAATTTTTAATTTAAATATGCTACATTTATAGAAGCAACATATAAATATCTCAGTATTTAATACTGAAAACACCGGAGATACAGAACAAAATAAAGTATTTGTCTCAAGATACATACCAGAGGAAGGGGAATGTTAACAGTACAACAGAAAATCAGCCTCTTACAACCTATCTTTTGGTTAATCTCACAATATGGATGCTGCCTTTGGCTTGGACTTTCACCATTCCCCCTCCTCCATGCATGAACTCTTATGTCCTGGCATGCCTCCCAAGAAACAAGAAAGGATTTATTTTTGCTAGCTATTCTTATTACTCACAGACTGTAGGTCAACTTTATTTGCATCAAGAAATCTGTGAGACTCTTTAGCTATCTTGGTGGGCTTCAGATTAAGCCTCATATGAAAGGTGTCATCTGAGTTTACTGTCTTATTGGGAAAAAATACACAGTGCTGGAACAGTCTTATTCATGTAGAATCAGCGAGCAGACATGTTAGAACCTCATAAAAATACCTTAACAGCACTTTTACAGGATCATGGGACATCCTGAGAAGGAAGGATTATTAACTTACTATGTATAGATGGCCTGTCCACTGTGATGACATGCACCCTCCCAGGCATGCAACAACTGTCCATTGACAATGTCACCTCTAATTTTCTGTTTATACCCCCATTAAGGACAACCCAGATCAGATATCTGCAAACGTATCTGGCTTAAAAATTATCTTCCCAGTATTGGCAATGCACTAACACTGAAAGAAGAATCTCCTTCTAGAAAGGTAAATGAAGAAACTCAGTGAGTCAGAGAAGTAAATGCTGGAGAGCAACAGCCTTCTTGTTCCTCCATGAAAAGGTAAAAGCTCTCTAGAGAAGAGGTAACAGCTTAACTCCTACTTTCAGTGTTTGATGAAAACTTTTCATTTTTAAATGGCATTAGTATTTTGTCACCCAAGTGTCTCTTCAATTGATACAAAAAGCGTATTTTGTAGATTCTACTTTATTATTCATAGATTTTTTTCTATTTGGTTATGACAAATTCCCATGCCTCCCCCCAACCACTCTAGGAAAAGAAAAATATTCCCATCAATTTCTTCCTACACTCACATATAGGTTCATTTACTGCCCTGCTACTTTATCTGCAATTTAAGCCTTAAAAAAGAAAACCAACCCATCATATTTGCCAGTTTCTTTTCTGGTAACTCTGAATTACTGAAGAATCCAGAACAAAACTACTTGCTGTGCCCTCACTCAGTAGCAGCACATGCCAGTTCACCTAAAGGAATGGAAAGAACCCCAATGCAACACAGCTCAAATGAACCCAATTACATCTGCATTATGATACAATGACTGGACAATGAAAATCAAAAGACTTGTCCTTGAAGGATTGTTTCTAGCTTGCCTGAAGTGGCAGCCAAGTCACAAAAACAGTTGACATAGTCTCACAGAAGGTTTGATATGACCACAAGTTTGCTTTCCAAAATATTATTTCTCGCATCCCTTAATCCCTTATTCACACACAGGCACATGCCCCTGCTCCGTTTTTTTTTTTTACTTCTGTCAGAGCTAATGAAAACTAAAACACTCCACTCTTCTTAGGAATGCTGTTTTCAAGTCACCTGTGCAACAAACACAATCCTTGATTGTAAAGATAAAATTTACCTAATGAAAGGTAAATCTAATCTTTCAGGGAGTTTAAACCTGCAAACCTCCAGATCTGACTCCCTATTCCATATTCACATAATCTTACCTACAGATGTATTAGTAAATAATATGCTTCGTGACAGTTAAAAGTGCTCTTCAAGTACTGATCTAGATTGCACATGAACTACTCCATATGACTTAGTGCATTTCAAGAAACTGAGGTTTTCCTGACAATGAATAATTGAATCTTATGTTAAATACTCTTCTTCAAAAACTACACATGCTGCATTGTTGATAACTCATTTTCTTAATACAAAACACTTTGAATTTTCTCCTAAAAGCCCAAAAGCATATCAGTATTTCTTTGAATTTTCTCCTAAAAGTCCAAAAGCATATCAGTATTTCTTAGTTATGCCAGACTAAGGAGAACTTTCATTTCCAATATCTACCTCATCAAACCTTACAAAACTCACAGACCTAGGTCTACAAATCTGACCCTGTGTATGTTAAGGGGTTTAATTCTTCTCAATATATGAACTAAGCTGCTGTAAATAATGAAAGAAGTATCTTGGTGCATCTTTCCTAAATCATTAATTGAACAAATATGAAAAGACAAATATTAATTATAAGGGAAGGGCAAACGGAAGCAAGGCAAATAGAATGAAGGATCTCTCTGCACTAAATTGGTGCATAATTCATTCCTCACTGTAATTAGAAACCTTACTGCATATAGAATTTAAAAAAAAATATGAAAGTGAAAATCTTTGCTGAATAGACTTTTGAGTGCTGAAAGGCCAAGAATATAAAAATAACAACTGACATGCAAACTCCCTTTAGTAGTTGACTGCAATGGTGATGTCTTGTGTGAGTTCACCTGCAGATCAGTTATGTGTTTTCACACAGAATAAACTGACACTATCAGTTTAATGCAGTCCAAACCTTCTATACATTCCTAGTCTGGCAGCATAAAATTGTTTACCAAAGCAAACTATAAACTACAACCACTGGCCAAGACTGAAAGCAGCAGCATGGACTCACATTCACTGTTCACTAATCGTTCCAGCATCCTTCTCTGTTTCTGCACAGATTTTGGGACTGGGCCAGGCTGCTTCTCACCATCTGTTTCAAAAAAAAGGAGTTTATGGAAAGTCAAAGCAGTCAATTAAAGTGATCAAACAGTAACTGCAACATCTGGGTAATGATATTTCCTCAAAGTAAGGAAAAGACTAACTTACATAGAAACAGATAATAAGTGGCTATATAATTTTCTATATTCCTTTTACTGTATTAGAAAAAGAAACAAGACTGCCATAGCTAACATTTAATGCTGTAGTGGCAGAGTGTCTTGAAGAGTGAATCTGTAAATTGAAACATTTAGTGAGGTATCATTAGGATGACTGCTGGAAGGAAAAAAAATAAAATACAACAAAGCCATAAAATACCTATTTTCCAAAGACAGTAAGTGCTAAATAAAGATATTTTAAATATGTGCTCACTTCAACAAGTGCTTAACTGACCCACGACCTACAGCAAGTGTTGTTCCAGAGAGCATAGTTATTAAAAGAGTCATTGAGAGAGTTACATTATCTTAAGTAGATTGTACATCTACTGTTATCTTATTCCTCACTGTTCATAAAGCTCTTTAACTTTCTGTGCCCATAAGCCTGTATTTTATCAATACCATAAATTAGTTCATGAACAAACCTTCATTGTCAACTTGCCCAACATTTTCCAGCAGTTCAGAAACTGCTAATTGCTTCTTCTTTTTTGGATTTAATTTCCAATACATGACCAAGGCAGCTTTTCGCACAGCCCTCTCCAAGTCAGTCTCAGATGATAATGTTTTTACTTCTTCCTCATTCTCAGAAGTTATGCCTCAAGAAAAGAAAAAATACATTACAAACATATCCCATACCCATGCAGAAATGATAGATTTTCTCACTATTTATTTTTCTCAGTTTAGTCTGAAATTTCTCAAGTTTTAGTCACCTTCTGACCACCTAAGTAAATTACTCAAATGCCCTTCCATGTCCACTGCTTATCAAAATCTAACTACATTGCTTAGGTTTAAACTATACTTCAAAGATGTGCAAGACATGCATTATACTGTGTCTTGCTTTAACTTTTGAAGCACAGTGGATCGGGCCAAAGATAGTGCAGACAGGCATGGGTGACATGCAAGGGCACCAAGAACTGAATAAAAGTTGTTTTTCTTTTTTGTTTTTTCCCCCCTCGTAAGAATACAGATAGTTGGAGGATAAGAAGAGACCATTCCAAGCATGGGAAGTAGAATGAAGGAAGATGAGAATCTTAAAGTGGGAGACGACAGTGAACAAAACAGAAGTTGAGAGGGGGGCAAAAGAATAAAACAGCAGCAGGTATGTAGCTGGTGTGTGGTTATATATGCTCTTCAGAGTCAAAGAAAACAAGCCTCCATGAAAGGTGAGGATGAGAAGAACGTACATGGATTTCATGAAAAAATTCAAGCAAATACCTAATAAAAAAGCTTGTAGTATTGGTAATTAGTGATTTTTAAATTATCTGTTGGAACAGTCTGTTAGCAACTACTCAGGCAATTTTGCCACGATCATTTCCATCATACTTCAACCCCTCTTTTCAGAGTTAAAATCAGTACATTATTGTTTCAGATAATGTGACAAGTGTAAGCAGGAGCCTCAGAGAGCCCATACCTCTTCTGCTTGCCAGGCATCTACGCAAGAGTTTGACAGCTTCTCTTCGACCTTGCTTAGCAGCAAGGATGAACCAGCCAACTGCACTACAATTGTTAAATTCTTCATCCTCCTCTTCTGCTAACCTCAAGAAGTGCTTCCCCACCTATAATAAACAGGAAACAAAATTCCTTCAATTACTGAAATATACTCTACTTTGTCTCTATGTCTTTCTCTCCTTCCCTCCCACCCCCTGCAACTCAGCTAAGATAAATTCTCTCCGAACAAAAGGTCAGAACACTTGCTCCTAGCTCTAAAGAACATAGTTGTAAGCTGATCTTCTGATTAGAAAGATCTGGGAGAACTGGAAGCAAGAAGGAATTGCAACACATTTGGCCAGGTCAGTGCATCAGTTGCTGTTGGTGTTCAAGCATCTGGCAGAATCAGGTGAAGCTCATGATGTTAAAAGGTTACTTGAATTCTTCTCCTCCTACAACAATGACCAGACAATATTTATTTTAGAGCCATAAAAAGTAAGTTTAATATAATCTGGTGCCAGTGACAATCAGAAATTCAGATGAAGCTATTGATGAGGCCTTGACATGGAAGCAGGCTTCAAGAAGGGCAATTCCTCAAACCAGTTCAGTCATTGAAGGTCAAAGCAAACTCATGATTATTTGGTGAATGGAATAAAACTAATACTGCTTAAGCATCAAGAAAATTCAGTGAAAAATCTTATAAAAGTTTTCCTATTCAGGATTACAGAAATTACCAAGAAGGTGTCTATATTACTGTTTCACAGATAAGAAAAAACCACCATTTTTTCCTTCCTCCTAAAAATAAAAATATATGAAAATATACTAGTAAATATATTTATGCAATAGTATTAAACACTTCTGCTTGTCACAACACAAGGCAATAAAAAGTTAAATGGCAGAAAATGACCAGACCTACTGGACATTTTATCTGCATACCTCAAGAATCTGGGAAATGTTTTTGCTTGGCTCACTTCACTTTCTCTCTCTCCCTAATGCTACTTCAGCAACATTCTGGAAGCAATTAATGCAATACCTTAATAGCTTTTTTAATCCACAATATTATTTGCTGGAACAAAAAACCCTGTTTGAAAGGTTCTCTGAAAATTTCATTTGTTAGTGCAGCATTTGTTACTGCTGCTAAGGGTGACTAAAGAAATACTGTCAAAAGATTAATAAATCACATTACCCTTATGTAGATTAAATGCACTGGTAATAATCAGAAAAGTCTTTCTTCTTCCAGTAAAGGTTATTTCTCCAGCCATTTAACTGGTTTCATACACTTAAGTGAGTGCTTCAACAACTTCCACACAGAAAGTTATTGGGTAGACATTAAATCCATGGCACGTACAGTGAAGCTATCCAAAACCATACAGAAATAAGGAGAAAATTAGACTAGATAATCCAAACATTGATTACAAAGTCATGCCAGAGTTCAATGGGAGGTGCACACCAAGAAGAGAGCGTATGAGACAAAAAAAAAAAAAAAAAGATTTCAGCAATGGCATGGTAATCTATCATTCAACTGCAGATGCACCTACAGCTATTTATTTCAGAAAGGAATTGCTTGAACAAGTTACATGGCAAATATCATCCATCTGACAAGAACAGCTGTTTCTTAAGCATGTTTATATTTATAGCCATTGAGATTTTGAGCAAAGCTTCAAGAGTAACAGCACTTAATCACACAGCTCTTAAATTTCTAAGGACCTCTTGGACATAGAAACATGTATTGCAACATCAACTAACAGATCATGGGACAAGTCATAGCACAAAAGGTTACTGCATAAGCAAAATGATAGCATAACCTGTTTTAGGACTGAATTGTTGGCTTGTCTGTGCTTTTAACAGCAAAATTCCTATATCAAACCACCTGAAAAGGCTCCAAAGCTCTGGCCTGCAGCAGTCAAAGGAGGAAGAATGGATGGGAAAAGGTGTTTAAAGATTGTCATTTAAGCAGTCTGGGATTCTCCCTTTCCCATGAGCTAAAAGTGTGAAATAAAGTCATATTTGGTAACAGCTTAACACAGACTCTCACACTGTACTTCTCTAAAGGTTGCTCCTATCTCTGGCTTTGCTAAATGAGGTGATCATCTCAAGCAGTCCCCTTGCAGACAGCCTCTGGTTAAAGACACAGAAATGCCTTTTCTCCATTACAGAATTCCAGCTGTGGGGGTTTCATTTATCTAACTGCCATACAGTTATTTCTCAATTTTATATATATATATATAAAATTACAGTAATACATGTTGACAGCCACTCAGAGTGCATTTATTTCCATAGTCATTGCAGAATTATTTTTGAATAAACACAGAGTAATAAAATAACTACAAGCCATTGAACCATCTGATTTCTTGTGTTTGACTTTGTAATTGTTAACAAACAGCACAAAAGTGGCATCTCAGCTTCTCATTCATACTCCTATAAATTTGAGAAATAAAAATACATTTTTCTAATTGATTCTTAAGGAATGTATTCAACCATAGAGAAGAAATAAATTTCTTTTTGGGTCTTAAAAATTAAAAGTTAATTCTCTCTCCACAAGTAACAAAATATGACAGCATAAAAAAGAAATTACTGTATTTTAGGCTCCATTTCAGGCAGTCAATTCATCCTGAGTGCATACTGAAGCAAAATTGTATGCTGTATATTTTTATAAGAATTCTATTATTGTGTGGGAATAGAAAATGTACAGAGTTAAAGAGAAAAAGGAAGAGAGTGAAAGTGGAATTAATAGTGAAGGTGAAAAAACATCATTTATATACACATGTATGCATCACAGAGTCAGATTATGTACTTCTGAGTATTCCAGTTGGAAATTATATCCTGAAAGAATATTAGGGACTTTGCTTTCTTACATGTGTAGGAATAGAGCCAAAAGATGGATTTTACANGTAATACATGTTGACAGCCACTCAGAGTGCATTTATTTCCATAGTCATTGCAGAATTATTTTTGAATAAACACAGAGTAATAAAATAACTACAAGCCATTGAACCATCTGATTTCTTGTGTTTGACTTTGTAATTGTTAACAAACAGCACAGAAGTGGCATCTCAGCTTCTCATTCATACTCCTATAAATTTGAGAAATAAAAATACATTTTTCTAATTGATTCTTAAGGAATGTATTCAACCATAGAGAAGAAATAAATTTCTTTTTGGGTCTTAAAAACTAAAAGTTAATTCTCTCTCCACAAGTAACAAAATATGACAGCATAAAAAAGAAATTACTGTATCTTAGGCTCCATTTCAGGCAGTCAATTCATCCTGAGTGCATACTGAAGCAAAATTGCATGCTGTATCTTTTTATGATAAGAATCCTATTATTGTGTGGGAATAGAAAATGTACAGAGTTAAAGAGAAAAAGGAAGAGAGTGAAAGTGGAATTAATAGTGAAGGTGAAAAAACATCATTTATATACACATGTATGCATCACAGAGTCAGATTATGTACTTCTGAGTATTCCAGTTGGAAATTATATCCTGAAAGAATATTAGGGACTTTGCTTTCTTACGTGTGCAGGAATAGAGCCAAAAGATGGATTTTACAGCAAGGATTATGTTTCATCCCCCACAAAGCTACCAGCTGTTTCAAAGTGAGGAATTTGTTACTATCTCAGGTTACAACTCCAAGGTCAGTCTGCCCCTCAAACAAGTTGAGATGGAATGAGGAACAAGCCTAGCGCTGCCGTATTTTTTTTTTATCAGCTTTAAAAGAATTACTTTCCCATCCTCACCTCTGATTTTTATTTACAATAGGAGTGATGATCCTTGGAGAAAAATCCAAACCATCAGTGAGCATTGCAACCACTCCTATTTGGCATCAAAGCTGAATTTGGAAAAGAATGCTCAAGTAAAACACTAACCAAGTTAAACACAAACTAAAAGCCTCCTAGACAATTTTAAGCTATTTATACCACACCATTATACAAGGTGATGGCATGCAGTGCAAAACTGGTACCAGTTTTCTAAAACCTAAGGGAAAACCTGAAGTGCTAACAAATGCAGGACAGAACTGATATTATTAATTCAAATTTATTTGCCATTAAATAAGTAAACACAGCAAATTTCAATAAACTAGGGTCTTCTTTTCTAAAATTTGTAAATCAACAGAGAAATGGTATCTGAGCAAAACATCAGCAACCAACCTCAGCCTGCTAAAGCACCTCAAGGGCAGTTTCCTCCAGAGTCCAGGCCAAGAGCCCTGTTATCTTTGTATACAGGGGAGCATTGAACCAACAGCATTAAACAGCCCCTATCTGCACAGCTCCACACATGCTTCTTTAAAAAAAAGAAAAGCAAAATCAGTTCTGTACCTTTTCCATGCTAAAGAGCTGGACCTGAAGCCACTCACACTCTCAAGGAAGCAGCATTTCTCAAGGCAGAGAAACCACATGGCATCACCTTCCTTTGAATAGTTTAGCATCTAAACAGACACAGTTCAACTGAGGAAGAGAATTCTGCAGCAGGCAGTGCTATTTTTGGAATTAAGAGCAAACAAGACTGGACAAAACCCATATAAAATTACCTCTGTTTGTGCTTTTGGTTCTCCAGCTTTGGCCCTCTCAAGTAGTTCTTCAAAGAGCACTTCAGGTTCTTCCTTCATGCCCTCTATGAATTAGACAAAGAAAATTATTTACTAGCAATAGTTTAAAATATTTTAAATGTACATATGCATTGCTGTATGTGGTTGAAGAATTAAATGATCGTAAATAAAAAATCCAACACAAGAGTTTTGCAAGAACAGTGGAAATTAATGCAATATTCACTCTTCATCTCAGTATTGTAATTCAGCATATTTATCCTTGTTATTTGGTACATGCCACAGGATGCCACAGTTTACAGTTTCTCATTTACTCCACAAAATTATTTTCTCAATAGAATATTCATTACAATAAATATGAGCACCTGTGGAACATGTAATATGGATCAGTTTTTGTACTATGACTATTCTTTTCTTGATATCAGTTCAGTCTTCCACATGTCAATCTCTTTATTTAACATGGGAAACATTTCTAGGATTTTGAAAAATTAATCAGCATTAAAATAGTGTATTTGAAAGCTCAGTCCCTCAGTCTCTGGAGCATACAGACACTAACAACAATTACACCCACTAAACTTTGTTTTTTTTTTCATTTTGCTCCACACTCGACCTTGTAATTTTCTTCTTTTCCATCCACTGAACACATACAGACTTAAACAATTATTTTTCTTCAAAAGTATCATACTGCTCCACCAGTCAATCATGAAGAAAACTCGAGAGCTTTATCTGATATCCCGTGTTTGTAAACAACATCATGCTACATGCTACTTGGTGAATAAAGAATTAATTAACAGTAAAGCTGATGAAGGCAGGACTGCTACTCTTTTATGAGATTACTTCTCCTAAATTAGTTTGGAAAAATTTTAAAGAGAAAAATCAATAGAACTTATATGTTTTAAGCTGGGTAAGAATGGACAACTGACCACTGACTCAGAGTTACAACTTTACTAACCAATCAATCAATCTAAAATTATAATTAGAAAGGTAGACCCAAATTCTACCCTAATCACCAAAGTCTGACCCCTATTGGCCACATCACCCCACACAAACACCCTGTGGCTCTTCCAAGCAATCAGAGGGCAGTGGCAGCATGAGAAGTGTGCTTGGGAAGTAGTTTCAGGATGCAGGAAAGTGCCTTTGAGGCATCCACTCCAAGTTACAGTCCCTACCTGACTGGGCAGCAGCACGGCGAGGAGCTGCTCGCAGCCCTGCCAGCTGAGGGCCAGGCAGCACCAGCTCTGCCTCACAAGATGGCAGGGAGGAGGAAATAAACCCCATTACACATCATCTCCTGAACTGGGTTACTTGCATTCTTTAACATCCTTGGTACTGGGACCATTTTCAAAAAAAGAACAGGCTACAAGCCAACACTTTCATTAAAATGGATGTATTTAACAAGAGCAAAGATTTCTTCGGCACCATGCCACAGTTTTGTCGGCCAAGTTCCACTTGGAAAAGTTCTAATGCCAGATTACAACATATTGTCTGGCTAAACAAGGCACATAATGAAAAATAATTTTCATTTAGTAATTAGTCTTTTAAAAAACTGTAAAAATGTTATTGTAAAATAGGCAAACAGCATCCCAGCAAAATTAACTACTTAATCTCCTTGCCCTGATATATAACCAACATAATTTGAACTCTAAACAAGTCAGAAGCCTGTTTTGCAGATGGCACCATTAACACCAGCAAACATCATTCAGGGGCTCTCTGCTAACAATAAACAGGAAGTTACAGGAAAGAGCATATTGTTTGAAAGAAGTGAAATATTTATCTACCTAATGCACTCAAATGAAACAAGCTGGGTAAGGCAGTACTTTTCTTTTTCCTCCTGTGCTTTCAAATTCATTAAGCCCTTCTGCATCAAAATTTGGACTGCCTTTTGTTTTTTCTGTTCAGGGTATTCTACATATTGAGAACACCACAGATATTTCAGTGATACTCTGGATAAGATAGGAGGCATCATTCAAAAGTCAGTGTAAAATGATTAAGTGGAATTTACACACATAAGAAAAACAACAACCTACAGGAAGTAATTTGCTAAATTGATAAAAACCCTAATAAGAAAGGCTGTTCTCTGGCAGCTTATATGGCAAAGTCTCTTCCTTTCTGTCCTGCTCCACTTGGCACATATAAGAGCATGGCACACCCCGTTTAGTTCTTCTTGCTCAGGAGAATGTCCTAGATAAGAAAAGGTACTTCAACAGAAAGCTGAAGAAACAAAATGGGAATGTCTGAAAACACCAGGTTATAGTTATTTTATTGCATCTACATTGCAGATTAACAAGTACATAATGGTACTTGCAAAGATAGGGAAAAAAAAAAGGAAAATTAAAAATGTGCAGCCTTATGGTGAACTACCTCCTTCAATGAGGAAAAAAATGGTGTTATTGCAGTAAACTTGTTGAAATGTTTGTTCTAACAGAGCTGACTCCCAGGGGAAAGAAACACTTTCTGTGGTTATTTTCAACTTACTGCCCAATCCCTCCCACTCAGTTCTCAATTCTATGCACTTGCACATGTGAACTGTGAATATAAATAACAGATAGTTAATTAAAAATATACCTGTGAGTCGATTCTTTAGTTGTATGGTAAAGGTGGAAGAACAGGTTGTGGAGATCAAATTTAGAATATCTTAGTATATACAGTTCTTGTAACCAGCAATATTTTTCCTTTGCTTAAAAGATAACCAAGAAGACAATTAAACAGGTAAACCATTAATTACTCTAGTCTCATGGCTGCCATTATGAATCTACTTTTTCATGAGGTATATAGGTCAGACTCTGAAGGTAAAAGGTCCAAAACACAGTCAAGGTGTGTTTTAGAACAAGGATGGCCAACATATTCTTTCAATTCAGCTCAACACTGAGCAAACGACTACACAGGAATATATGCAACCCCCATAACAATACCATAAGAAGTGATGATTGTAACTTATCATCCCTGTTCTCAAGCATGTTTTTAGTCAGAAAATGTCTTGAAGTGTATTCCTCCCACATAAGAGTATTGCAATGGAAATGCTGTCAGTGGAAGCTTTTATTTTCCAGCTTTGTTAAAAACTCGTGCCTTTTTAATGTCAAATTTTACTCTGTCTTGAATATAAAAATTTCCAGAAGACAGGAACACTCATCTTGCAATACTTCATGTATCTTTTATGACAATTAAAATTGACTTCACTAGCTGTTTTGTGTCAAGTGTGTTAATGCAAGCCAATGAAGTCTATCAGTTATCCAAGGCTCACAAGCACTGCAGTCATTCAAATGAAAGGAGGCAAGAGAAAGCACAAAAGTTAAAGACAGCACATAGCACTCACAGAAGAAATTAATACCAAGGGTGTAGAAGGGTGGTTAGTACTTAATATCTGCTGTAGTTCCAACTCTGCCACCAAGAACCTCAAGACTGTTTAAAGCTTACTTCATCATAAGGCTGTTCTATAATTCAGTTCCCAATATAGCTAATTCTGCCTTCCCAGAGACAGATCATTCAACACAAATTAGTTAATGGATATTGTAATAATAACATTATAAATAAAATTTTTGTGGTTTTGTTTTTTTTATTCTGTGTGATAAAGTCTTAGGTTTAAGATATGAAATGACAATGCATACCTTAATTTTTCTCAGTTTCACTTAAAAATTGGGAAAAAAAATTATTTGTGATCTGCAAAGTATGATGCAGATGCATTTCGGACTGCTGCATTTACGCCATCATACTAAATAAAACATTTAAGCCTTTGAAGGCCTACAGAAATATCTGGTTTTGATATTCAGGCTTTTCTTTGAACAGGTTGAAGTTGTCTCTAAAAACCCATTTTATGAAAGCATTTATTAAAAAAGACTCATTACAATAAAACAGGCATTACATAAAGACCTGTATGCATTTCACAGTCCTACAGCATTCAGAAGAAGACTAAGCTAAAACTGCTTGTTATTGACTTCAAAGGTACTGGCCAAACATGACTACAGAGTAAGTTGTTTTCCTAGTTAAAAGTATGTTTTACATCTCCAGGAGAAATACTCGGAATATAAAAGTCTAAACACAAGTGTTTATGTAGGGAGGTTGCAAACAGGCTGATGAAAACTAAAGATAACTACTTTCTTTTTGAAGCTTTACACATTACTTGGCACACTGGCCATATGAAGTAAGATTCCAGCTCTGTTGCTGTAAGCTCAAAAGGGAATTTAGCATTCATTCTGTCATAGGCAGGCATTTTTACTATTTCTGTTAGGTTTTGATCAGAAATAGGAAATGTTTAAAAAGGAAACATTTCAGTTTCTTAAATACTTTGCTGGGATGCAATTATTGTCCCTTACCTCTGAAATTTAGCTGTTAAATTGACAAAAAGGTAGTTAATCCACAGCAGGGGATTAGTCCAAGTGAGATTGTAACATAACAACACTTAAAATTTTAAATCACAAAACGAAGATGCCATTATAGGTTAAAGATTAAATAACATATCTAAACCTCATTTTTGGACTGTACTGAAGGCTAAAACCCAACAAACTCTTCAACATTCACACAAGGTTTTGAAGAACAGATTTACACAATCTAGGTAATAAATATGGTCAATGCAAAAGACTTTAAAGACAAATAAAGTAAACTGAGGTTGTCACAAGATTTCCTTCCCAGTATTCTGGTACAAATCAGTAATAAATGCAATAGATTCACAATCCTTTTAATACCCTTAACATACACAACTGAATCACATCATGTGGGCATCACTGTAGTTGGCTGACTTATTGCAAAGTGTCTGGTCACATACTTAGCAAAAATATTTTACCCACACTTTAGACAAACACTGCTTCCAAAACCCCAGCATTTTAATTGACATTGCATACGACACTTCCATTCTAGAATTCTGAAATCTTTAAAAACTCATAATAGCCCTTTCATGTAAAGGAAGTTTTTTAGTTATACATATATGGATATGAAGTGGATCCTACACACACACCCATCACATAGAACATCTTCAATTTTCTCAGTGCTGTTCTAAACACTAGAAATCACTGCCTTCCTTCAAAAAAATCTACTAAAGCTATTTCAGGCAGAAAGAATCAATAGAGTGCGTGCTGAATAATAAAAGTGTTTGTAGATTACCTTCTTACCAACACAAACACATTAAAGCTCTCAGCACAGGATTTACTCAGCTCAAGGGAGCTTTAGCCCCTTGCCTGCTAATATCACCCCTGGCCAGGTGCACACAGCTGTCTTCTTAGGTCACAGCTACAGTACCTGAATTCCAGATTAAGCAAGAGGTCAAAGACCATGAAGAGGGAATAACAAAGCGGAAAAAAAAAGGTATTTTAAAAGATACCAATTTCTTATGCCTACTTCTCATTTCTATATTCTTAAGATTTTATTTGTTCACACAGTTATTGGAGGCCAATCCCATGACAGTCATGCTATCATGCACAACAAATAATTTTTCTAAACAAACACAAGCTGGGGACTTCGAAGTGGTTTGAATGAAAAGGTGAAAAACTAGTGAGAACAGGATAAAAGGAAAACTGAAAGCACTTCCTCAGACAAGAAGCAACAATGAAGCATTCATACAAAATATGTACGTTTCAAAGAAATTACAGGTTTTACAAGTGAACATTAAAGCTCATGGAAACCCTACTGAACAAAAGACTAATGCATTAATGAACACCCACACTACGAGTGTGAAGGAAACCTGAATGGCACATATACTTTATATGATCATGACTTCATGCATTTATTTGGGCTCAGTAAAAAGTGCCAGGAATGTGCAGTAGGAGGAGGCTAAAATCCCTGTGCTGGGGAGAATAAAGATGACAATATACAAAATATATACCTCAGACAACAAGATACAAAACAAGATTTCTGGATTGGCCTTCCCTTTTTATAGTAGAGAAAGTATTCCTGAAGTGTCTGAAAACAGTCAGGAACAGCTAAGCAGACACACAACAAAATTATATGTTCAGTCCTACCCAGTGTGAACACACCTCCGAGCTCACTGAGCACACACCTAGAAAAACACATAACCATTTTCACTTTTCCATGAGAAGATCTGACAGTTGACACAGGTGAAAATTGTTATCAAGGTGGCCCAGCAAAGTGAGCCAAGCAAAGGTAAGTAGGCAGTCTTCCAAATGATCTTGGAAATTTTAGGTTTAAGTATAGAGTAGGTATTTTAGGTTTAGAGTTTAAAATGTAGTTTCCCTAATCTTTTGTTTGAATAAATGTGACTAAGACACACTGACAAAAAACAGAGCACCAAAAAGGCCACAAAGCAACAATAACAACCTCAACTACATCCCAAAAAGTTATACATTCAAAACTAGGATATGTTTTTAAACACATTTAATAAATAACTTTATATGTTAAGTAGTTCCTCCAAATAAGAAGGATACAAAAAGAAAAAAAAAAAAGGATACAAAATCATTTTTTTCTCTAATTAAGAATAGGAAGATTAGAAAAACACAGCTTTCATTCTCCCAGGGGAATGATTATCAGTTTAGACACACAGGGATATAAAATAAGGCCTAAATCATTGAATATATTTATATATGTGAATGAAAGAAAAAAAGGCTAATAACAAGCTGCTAAAATCTGTTGATTATTTTGTGTTACTCAGGAAAAAAACAATAACAAAAACTCAAGCAAAACCAGCAGAAGGATTTAATGACTTATTAAATGATAAAAGGCTCAATGAAGTGCAGCAAACCATGAAGGCACTTTATCATTGCACACACAGTGATAAGCTCTGAACTATTATCACTCACCATAACACCTTAGAGTTGGAAGAATGTTTTATGGAAAACACAGCTCAGTGCTAATAAGACACTATTATCAGAGCTTCACAACCTGGGGAAGAAACTGAGGAGAATGAAATGGAGAAGGTAAATGGAGAGAGTATTCAGTGTCTTTTAAAACACAAAAACTAAAGGGCATGAACAGATTAAAAGTATCTGGCCAATGCCAAATATTTCTACAAGTTTAAAAGTTTTTCAAGTATGTCGAGGCTGCAAGTAGCTAGAGAACATTCTGAATGAAGTAAGGACAGCACTAGAACTGCATTTAGAAAAAGACCTCTGGCTCTAACAGGCATGCATTAAATAACAGATTAAACAATTCTCTTGAGAAAGGTAACAAGAATCTTGAACCTGAAAAAGCCTGTCACCAATCTCTAGTATTGGCACTGAGTATTGACAGCAGCTTCTGTGAGTCTTCCTAAACTGGAACTCACCAGGTAGTTAGTTCAGGTATAAGAAAAAGCTGGATGGCATCCAGAGGAAGAAAAACTGCACTTTATGTTTTCAATAGCTTTATTCCAAAAGCTCACTACTTAAGTGGGTTCTCTACTGACAAGAAATCACAGGATGTCAGGCATCTCCCTCAGTGTCATGCTATTAACTGACAAGAGTAATTGAGACATTTGATGGAATAGTATGGAACAAGATTTCATCCCCAGGCATTTCCACCAGCTAAATTACTGGGGTGGGAGCAGGGAGTGAAGAATGTCTTCTTTGACATTAGATCTTCTCCCACATATGAAAAAATTCTCTACATACCATGAAGAGCACTGATGTCTGAACTGTGTCACATTGCACAGCACTGTACTTGGAGCTTCAGGCATACATCACTTCACTGCTTTAGCAAGAAGGCTTTACTGTAATTGAATCTGAAAGGGAGTACTGTCTAAATTACAAGGAAAATTACTTGCTTCTACTGTGAGAGGATACTAGTATGAATAAACTATGTTCACTGCTAAACTCCACTCCTCCCACTGTGCTCCACCAGGTAAGATGAACAAATGAATGTGTAGGTGGAGACTGACATGGCACAGAAAAGACAGATATAGAATTATTTGTATTTGAAAAAGCCTATTCTATGACTTCCATTATGATAGACTTGAAACAGGATTTTTGCTTAACCTTTTTTTATGTCTAGGAATTTCAATAAAAATATGTCTCCAAAGTGCAACATGGAAAGCTTATCCCATTCTTAATATTAATAGAAGTGCTTAAGTAGTACTTCCAAATAGGTTCTAACTGTCCTAGAATTCAGTTTAGAATCACAAACACAGTCTTTGCCACAGGTTTCATCAGAGAAAAAATTAAAATGCAGCTATATAACCTAGCATTGGATTAGATGGAGAAAAAAAAGTCAGTAAAAGGTCAAAAACATGCTATGAATCCCATGCCAAAAGAATTTAGGGTGGTGCATCAAATACTCTACATCACCTTAACTATTACCATAAGTATTTACAAAGACTATCAGCTTGCTGAAAGCCAGCCAGCTTTTAGTACTAATTTTTCATCCTCAGTTTACATTTAACAGGGCTGAAATGTGTTCTGTTCCCTAGATTTCAATGCCTTTGGAAGAAATAACCCAAAATGAACTACAAGAAAAAGCAGCATTTGGTTTCTTACAAACCATGCATCCAGCTGCTGAAGACAACCCACCTGCAAAACCTCTTTATTTACAGACTACTTTGAGGCACTGGCATCTCTCAGCTCTTCATGACTGAATGGGATTCTCGGACAGCTGTTGAAAGGGAATCCTTCTCCTATAGCTCAGTTTTCATCAGTCTTGTTCTCCATTTATCCAGTATTTACCTTTGCTATAGTACAGTCAGAAAATGTTATAGCTTCTCATGAAGTCAGTAGAGGTCTTTCTGCACTGTTCAGAACTATGATACGATTGTATTGTAATCAGCTGGTCTTACTGTGGTACTTAAAGAACAGAAAACAAAAACCAACTAAACCCAAACCCCAAAGCATGACTGAACCATCAGAAAAACTCCCTGTCATAAACATGAAGCATTTAATTATGTCAGAAGAGTGAATGAACTTGTTTTAACAATTTTCATAAATGAAATATATACTAGCTATAGGAAATCCTTTTGTGATGGATTTTCAGTAATAGCTCATTTGCTAGTATGAAGGAAATTTTATAACATGGGATAGGAAGCACACAACAAGAATGCATGCACATACAAAGTAAATAATTGAAGCCTACTAGTCAAGCAATAAATAATAAGTAGGAAAATTAAAGCCTACGAGGGTGCCTGCCCATGGATATCAAACAAAACAGGTAGAGCAACACATTTTGTACAGAATCTGCCTACAAGGTATTTCTTTTGAAGTTACATCCTATATACATACTAAATCCAGCTCCTTTTGGAAGTGCATGGTGGTTAATTCTGATGGTGCTACACTGGATTTTATGCAGGAAAAGTTCTTTCTGTAAGCACAAATCCGGTAAGTTAATAAAAAAAAATCAAACAAATTCAACAATTTCAGGGAAGAGCATACAGCTTTTTATTGCAAATTTTATTTTCACTATGAAACAAACTTTTTAGAATCTCAGGCACTGTTAGAAGGCATACACGATAAATGCAAAATAAAAATAATTTCTTTTGTTAGAGGACGCTGTGTAAGCTCATCTCCTAAATGAAAGATATCAGATCTCTTTCACTCATCCACAGGTAGAATATGTACTTTTAGAAAAAGTTGATCTGTACATTTTATAACATAAATGCAGGATCTAACAGCTTTTTTGTGTCACTGGATTGTACTGTTGAGCTTTCAGTGTTCAGGAGAGCCAGCCTGAGTCTCTAGAGAAATCCTCCTACTCACTTTCCACATGTTCCAAAAGCTCAGTGGTATTGTGTGCAGTAACTATGTAGGAGTAAAGTTTATGGAAAGACTGACATTCCACTTAAAAGCTGGCATCAAGTGTCATGTCATAAACATGACTTGTACGTATCAAATACAATAACACAGAGGGACTGACTGGAGGAGAAGAAATACTTTGCTCAACAAACATCAACCATCTGAAAAACCATTTTATTAACTTTAGATGTTTAGCTGCCCATCCATGAGTGCTGAATCCTTTCATCCATTCAGAAGCCCCTTGAATTCTTAACTGCATAGTAAGAGCTTGGTACAATTAAGAGTACACTGCATGTTTTTCTTTTATGTCTTTAACATTAAGATGATCCTACTTGTCCCAAGAACAATTTGGAGTTCTTACACTGCCATACTTTGGCATTTCAAAAGGTGATAACAGCAATGGGAGAGAAGGGAATAACATTTGTTCATAAAGCTGTTCAAGTCTAGGACTCAACTCTACTTTCTCTGGGAGGAGCAATGCATTTGTAGATATGGTAATAGTCTAAGTCACATCACAATTGCAAGCCATCAAATAGCATTAAATTGAAATGGGAACAACTTCTGCATCCCCACAAAATGAACGTAAATTGCCAAGAGAGCAATAAAAAAAAATCATACAGGTGGAAGACTAAGAGTGATATTATAGACTACAAATAAAAAAAAATCATATAGATGGAAGACTAAGAGTGATATTATAGACTACAAATTTTAGAAGTGGAAGAAAAACCATTCTTCAAATCTGTATTTTTCTAGCATAGCTATTACTGTACAATGATCTTTTAAAGTCAATAATTTTACATGTAACTAATGAGCCAGTCCGGCTGCTTTTTCTACGCAGGCATCTCTGATTGAATCCTTTATGAATGAGGTGGGATAAATCTAACATAAATCTGCAGTTCCAAAACTGTAGAGTTAAAAATAAATTAGCATTTTGTAATTCCTTAGTTGATAATCATCAATATTAAATCTTTCCATGAAAAAGAAAAGAAAGGAGAAAGCAATGACAAACAATGTGAGAAGTTGAGACCATAGAGCTCACCAAGCCCACATAATTTTGTAGGTGCAGACAGAAAGTTATTGTAACAACCTGCACAATGCACATGGAATTTCAGCAATTCTGCAGTTTGAGCGCTTCACCACATTGACACTCCAGCAGTTCATTCGCTGTCAAAACAGAGAGGCCCTTAAAAAAGGAACATTCCAACTTCTTAACAAATCCACAAATCCAAGGGCTTAAGTAAGCACTTCAATAATTCACTTTTCAAAGGATTAGCTTTACTTCCCAGTTTACTGTTGCCAGTCTCACCTTCTAACTTTCACACTGAAGTGGAGCTGCTGCTGCTGCAAGGGGCCCTCCAGCAACAGCTCCGAGTGTCTCCTTGTTTACTGGAACAGGGAATTGTTGCACAGTGGAACACACAACTGGATCTCTTCTGAAGGAAACTGATTTGAAAGGTTCCAATCACTAGATCAAATTTTAAAATTTGCATAAAAGGAATGTCAAGTCCTTTGCACCAAAGAATTTACAGGGCCACTCCCATTTCATTACATAATTCACTAATATGAGTATATAGCTCTTCCATTCCTACCCTCCTTTCTTCCAGCACCCTGGGACTACGCTAGAAATTTTGTTATCATAAAAAGATTAGGAAATTAATACATCTGGAAAATAATGGATGAAGACTGAGCTAGAGCACCTTCCATAATCTGGTTCTGGAAAGTAAAAAATTGATAGCAGTAATAGTACCTTTGTTATCAGCCAAAAAACCCATTTATGTATTTCAAATGGTGGAAGATGGAAAGGTGGAGAATGTTTCCTCAAATAAATGGGTGTTCAACCCTCTTCCCATGTAAGGTAAAAATACCAGCTTGTCAGCAGACATGGAAAAGCCTATTACCATTGTTCTGCACCAACAATGATGATGTCCCAAATTTTATCAGAAAATACAATCACTAACTTTTGTTTGGATAGAATCCTTACTCTCCCACAGCAATGCCTGGCAAATGAGCTTTCTAGGAGCCTGAGTATTTAAAGGTAAAGTTTGAAGGGGCAATAATAAACTGACAGATAAATTGTGAAGTAATTTATACTTCAAGGCATAATCCTCCCCTTCAAATAATCAAAGGTTTTTCTGAGATTTCTTCAAGCTTTGCACAAACATTTTACTTTGCCTCAAGAATTAGTTTGTAATAGCTAACTGTCAAAAAGCAAAGACACAGAAGTGCTAAAATAGAGCTTTGAAGCAAAGTTTCTTTGTAACCCTAAGTGGAAGAAGGTAACACTTGGAAAATATTTGTAAATTAGAGAGGTTCCCCATTTGTTACCTATCATTTAGCAATGCCTTGGAGACACACTGTTGTAAATTGTTGCAATGCACTATAAACTGTTTAAAAGATTTTTTTTACTATTTATAAATTTGAAGTCAGTCAATTAATGAAAAAATTCTCTTCCTAGAGGTAAAAAAAACTTTCATAACCTAAGTACACACAGAACTCTGTATATCTACAAACAAAACATAAGAAATTTCTGTCTGGAAAGCTCTCTGTACAAACACCTTTCAATGTGTTCTCAATTTCAGAACAAGAGATTACAGCAAAACCATGGCAAAAAACCCCAACTAGTTCCTTAACCAAAGAGACCTTTCTTCAAGCACTGCAACTTGGCTTTGCAATTGCTCCTTTCCAACCTTACTGGCTAGCAAATGTGCATGAGTGATGTAATAAACCAGTAATGATCTGTTTCACGCACATATGAAAAATTATCATCTTCTCCCCACTTTCTCTAGTATCCTAGCATGACCTCTTTTACCTGCTGACTGGCAGACAGTCAATTTTTTAAGAAAGACACTTTACATGCTTGGAAGTACTTAAGCATTACAAGAAATGGTAACTCTTCCAGATAACCTGCAGGACAATAGATGTTCACCTGGGGTGAGAGTCATCTGGTTCAAGTTATCACTGTGGCTGAATTGAAGCAGTTATTGGAATCCAGACATCACAGTCAAGTATCTGATCACCATTGTATTGAGAAAAGCTGCTCTCAGTTCTGCTTTGCTTTCATCTGAATCAAAACACCTCCTGGGACACACAGGTCTCTTTCTAACTCAGCAATACAGGGCACTTACCTCGACTGTGGACTCAGGCATCTCTTTCAAAAAACCTCAATAGCAGCAGTACTACAGATACTCACATGCTAAGTCACCATGTTGAAAGGGCTTTTTTCCTAGCTCTGCTCTGTTTGTAAGTAGAGGAAATGGTTTCCCTAGCAAGAATGATGATTTTAAGCCTACTTGGAGAGTTTGGTGTTGGGAGCTCCAGAGCTCTCATCCAAGCTCTGTCTTTTCATGTTGCTTTAAGGCTGTATCTGAAGGAACGAGATTCTACAGAGTGGATGAAACACAGAGACCAGAAAGGGGTATGTAGCACCTGGGCCAGAAACTGAGAGGCCTATGCATCTGAGAAGCATAAAAGTGTCTTATGAGATTAGAGTCTTAGTCTGTTCCAAAAGACTTCACTAGCAAGCAGACACTGGTCTTCCCTGCTATACACAAACTCTCCTGTAATTTGCTTACACGGATACTGATGACTCCACAGCTTTAAAATTTCAGGAGCCCTAATTACTAGAGTATATGCTTTGCTCACTATTAAGTTCCCTGTCCAGGAACATCCTTGAAAGAGTAAACTTTTTTTTTCTTATTTATTTTTAAACATGAAAACCAATGTATTGATATTCACTCCATTCCTATATAAGCAAGGAATGGAAAACCAAAAGCAGAATGCAAGAGTTTTGGGTAGAAATAGGAATGCCCTCCTTTTCTTTTTTACACAACAAATCTTGTATCTATAAATTATCCAAATGATTGAATATATTTTCATTAAATCCAGATTCAATTTCTTCAATAAATTCTCAAAGCACTGCTACCTCCCATAGTAAAAGAAATTATTCAAGAAACAAGACAACTACTACCTAATGATATCAGCAGAATAGAGACTGAAAAATTGCTAACAAAAAGAATGGCAGTATAAGAGTTTGATCCAAAGGAAGTACCTGTGCTGCTGAAGACAAGTGTGTGTTTAAGTGCTTTACTGAGTCACAGCCAAGGCATTCATTAATTTGCTGGATTACACTACAAGATATGGATAATGCTGCAGGAATACATGATGTGATGTGTGCTTCCAGGAATTACTTAACATTCACTTTGATGCTATGGCCTTCAACTGTGTATATTAACAAAAACTGGAATAAAAAGCACAGAACAGAAATACAGATATGGTGTCAAGAACATTACATGAATTGGTAAACCAGCTGATGTTAGAAAGGACTGCTGGAAGTCACCTGTTCCAAGCCCTCTGCTCCTCCAGATCCACCTAGGCTGGCTGCCCAGGACCATATCCACATAGTTTTTGAGTATTTCAAAGGATGCAGACTTCATCACTTCTCTGGACAACCTGTGCCAGTGCTTAGTCACACTCACAGGAAAAACAAAAGTGTTTACTCATGGACAAAGGGAACCTTCTGTTTGTGCCAACTGCCTCTGGTCCTTGAGTTGGGGACTGCTGGAAAGCTCGTGGCTCCATCCTTTTTGCACCCTACCTTCAACTATTTATGCACATTGAGAGATCCCCCCTGGGCCTTCTCTCCCCCAGCTGAATAGCCCCAGCTCTCTCAGCTGTCCCCCACAGCAGAGATGCTGCAGCTCATTCATCATCTCTGAGGCCCTTTGCTGAACTCTCTCCATGTCTCTCATGTACTGGGTAGTCCAGAGCTGAATGGAGGGGCAGGATCTCTTTCCACCTGTTGGGCAATGTTTCAACTACTGCAGCTCAGGATACTAGCAACCTTCTGTGGGGGAAGGGCACATGGGCATGCAGTAGTCACACATTTAGTAATTTTAAACTCTTGGATAGCCTCATTACCTTCAATAGAGAGACTCATATTTGTGAATATAAGGGCATGTACACAAGCAGTTTCACAATCAAAAGTCCAATTTTAAAGAAAGTAAAAGAGCAGGAGATTTGCTAGACCTTAAACACAAGACCATCTTGCACAAGCGTTAGATTACAAACTAAATTAAAACTGGAACTCAGCAGGTGAATACAGGAGCCAGGTATTTTTTGTTCTACATTTCACATGAGACTTTTCTTTCATCCTATCAGTTTCCACAATCTCTGAAATGCAATGGTTTCACAGTAAGTGAGGGAAGAGAACCCCATCATTCTGCCTTTCATGGTGTATCATGACTGTAAATCCAAATTCTTATCTTACTGCTAATATTGCCTTTAATTTTGGCTTCCTGTACCAGCTTACTATTCCCTCAGTCTACAATACAATTGTATCTTATGCATCCACATTAGCATTCATATTAAGGCTACAGTTACAGCACGTGTTCTAGCCAAATAAATTAAATTGAAACATTATTATGCTTAATGTGATAAAAGCTCCCTGACATTTTTTCAAATAAAGTTCTTTCTATTGGTTTGTACAAACCCGAAAAATTAGATAGGAAAACTCAAAAATATGCACAAAGGAGCTGAAGTAGAAAAGACTCTTCCACAACAACAGGTTAAAAGAAATCAGAGAAAATTATTTTTCTGCTTTACCGTGCCTTTAAACAGACTTTAGAATACATATAGACACAATAATCTCCCAATGTTTAATGTAAGCTGATTTTGTGTAAGAATTGCTTTAATGCTTACCCTTTTTTTCTGTTTTCTCCCTGCTACGGGAGTAGCCAGGAACTGAAGAAGTTGCAGAATCTGCTGAAGATGTTCCAGGTCTCTGACTGTTCTCACTGTGGTCCACAGGAGCAGCATTTAGCTGGGACCTTCCAAGATGCTGCTGGGGATGAGAGGGACTTGAGGTGGGATCAGGACCTGAATTCATTTTAGCTGCCAAAGAAGAAAATAATGTTTATCAGGAAGTAGGGTTACAATGTAAAACTGAACAAAAATTTGAAAACTGAATGCATTAGTATAATTAGGTAAACAAAAAGAAAACAGCAAGAAGGCTGACAGTAACTTCAAGATTTATCTACATATTCTTCAATAACTCAAATCATAAGTAACTGTAGCTGACCATATATACAGTATAGTGCCAGAACATTGACTGGTTTTTTTTCCTAACTAATAACAGCTGGGTTTCAAGTGTAAACAAATGCTAAAACTAAAAATCAATCCTGTAAATGCTGCATATAAATTTCTTCTTTGAATTTAAAGTTCTGTTTATACATGCTAGAAATAGTGACTAGCCCCTAACTTTTTAAGGACAAGTCTATAATAATAAAAAAAATAATTTCATATCAAAGGCCTGGTTAACTGTCATCACCTGATCAGGACACAGAAAGACAACAATGATAAGAAGGCAAAGGAGGAGGAGATGTAGAACTCTGCATGGGAAATTAGAGGAGGAACACCACCAAGGATACTGTTTTTAGACATTACCAACTTGCATGCCCATAATCCAAAATAAGCTTAATTTATGTCCCATATAAAAAAAAAAAATAAATATTTCATAACTGGCAGAGAGGCAAAGGCCTTACACTAGAGGGCCTTTTAACTATAAGCCCTCTCAAAAACAAGAGAGGGTCTCTGCTCTGTAGTAAGAAGTTCCCTAAATAAGTAAACTTGCATAAAAATGCCTACTGAAAGTCCACCTTTCACAAGACAAAAGTAGCCAGGTATGCATATACTACCACAGCATTAGACACAGTAACTCTTGCTGCTTAAGAACAACTTTCCTGAAGTTAAACAATTCGCAAGGAGCATTGTAGAATACTTCTGGCAATAAAAAATAATTCTTTAATGCTGTATAAATACAGAATTAATTCAGAATACTGACCTGAAGATGTCCTTGTAAAGATGAAAGTAGTATAGCCAAAACAACAGACTCCACTTAACCAACAACTTTTTCCACTCAAAGGACACTAAAATCACGACAGGGTGCTAAGATTACTAGCAATGTCACCACTGCCAAACATATTACTTGTAATTTGTCAACTTGGCTGCCAAAATTAAGCTTCCCTAAACCAATTTACTGATACAAGTAAATGCGTTTCTGTATTATGTTTCTACATCAAGTTATAAATAAACCAACACAGTTCAGTTCAACCTTCAAACGCTCCTCGGAAAACACAGAGATTAAAATACCTTCCCGGTAAACCAGCATGATTATTTTTAACCATTATACAATCACAAAAGTTACTGTGCCTCCGGTTTTAACTTGACCTTAGCGCTTTGGAAGAGGGACGGCGAGCGCGGCCGGGCCGCGCCCCGCGGGGGATGCGCGGCACGGACGGGTCCGGCTCCTTCCAGAACGGGCAGCACCGGCGCCTCTCCAGCACAGCCGTGAGCAGGAGCTCACCTCGCAACAACATTCCCGTCCCAAAAGCCACCCTGCGCCCATCCTACAAAGGGCACCACCAACTTTTCCTTCGGGCTGTTCACAAGCCAGAGGGCGGTGACTCCGCACCCACGGCGGTGACTCCGCACCCACCGCCGCCAGCCGCCCCCAGCCGGGAGCACCGGAGCTCGCTCGGCCCCACTCCCGCCGAGGTCCCAGAGCGCCCGGGCGGCCCTGCCTCTCCGGAAGGCCAGAGAGCCCCAGCGCGGTGCGTGAGGGGCCGCCAGCTCGGGCCGTCCTGCGCGGGGTCCCGCCCCAGACGCTCACCGAGCCCGGCCGGGCGAAGTCAGCACCGCGCACCCCCGATGACGAAGTCGCCGCGGCTCCGGAGGCGGCGGGACGCGGACTGGGGCTCGGCCGGCAGCCCGCAGCCCTGGGGGGCGGTGCCGTTCCGCCCATCGGTCCCGGCCCCCTCCCCTCCTCTCTGCTGCCATTCACCGCCCTCCGCTCTCGGGGCGGGCTCCGGCGAGGCCGGGCGGGGCTGGCGGCAGGAGGCGGAGGCGGTGGCAGAGGGCCGGCGGGGCGGAAGGGCGGGCGGCAGGGCAGCGGTACCGGGGGTACCGTGGTGTGTGGCCGCGCCCCGCAAAGTGGCGGCGGGTAGGGATGGCCGCCCACCCGTGGGGTCGAGGGGGAGGCAGGCCGGGGGCGGCCGTGGGCGGCTGCAAAATGGCGGTGGCGGGTGAGGCGGGCGGAGGCCGACGTGCGGTGCGCTCCGGTCCCGCTCCGGTCCCGCTCCGGCCCCGCAGCGGCGGCACGATCGGTGGGAGTCGGCCCCGGTGCTGTCCCGGACCCCCCTAGCGCGGGGCTTCGCGCTACAGGAGCGAAGGGAATAGGGAAAGGGCGGTGACCCGGTAAATGATTTGTTCTAAATGCCCTCTAAGTTACTGCTGCTACCTCTACTACCATTTCTGCCACATTTGGAAGGCTTCTGGGCAGGAAGCGAACTGTAAACTTAGGTGTAAGTGTTGCTGTTTTGATGGTGAACTTAGTGCATTTTAGAAGTAATTTTTATTTTCGAGCTCTTTAAATAAGATCCCTACATGGTACTTTGATAGCTTCTGTTTAAAACCTCAATCAAACAAACAAGCTACAAATTCAAAGTAGGAGCTCAAATTTTAACTTCAGTCATTCATATAAGTAACTGTTGATTTTCACAAGTTCTAAGTTTGCAGGAGATCATGGGGAGCTTTCATTTCTTAAATGTCAGTTAAATCTTGATCACTATCTTGAGATTTTTAAACCCCACACAAAAGTGGTCTCTAGTGTCATTATTTCCTTGCCTTGGAAGCCATAACACTTTTTTTTTTACACAAAACAAGTTTAAACAAACATGGCTAACCTTCTGTTTACTTCAAAATAAACTTAAATTTGAAAAAGAACCCCACATTTAGGAAGATAACTTGTAGTCTGAGCATAATGTGGTTTCATCAGGAGCATGCAATGCCAGCCATGTGTTATCTGTTGTTTCCTTAGGCTGACAGTATGACTTAACTCTGATATGACAAAGTTCTGCAATCTGCTCCCCGTGCTATTCACATTTCCCTCAAGATACTATTTTATACAATTCATTTGATATTTAGTGGGTGTGTTTAATGGATGTAACATTCTTCAGGAACAGGTGGAAATGAGGGTGGTAGCTGGAAAAGTAACTATAAAGGAAGTGTAAAATAAAGCCTCCCCTGCTGCTTTCCAGCACAGGCGGAGTCACACATGGCAGAAGCTGTTCCAGAGGAGCTCAATTCAATGGTTAAATTGCCACACTGGCTACTAACCCTTGTAACAGCAAGGCTTGATGTAAAATACTCTTAGGTTGCTTATGACTGTACACTGAAGATACACATTGGTGCCATTGCTGAATTTGATCAGGTCCTTAGCTAAGGCCAATTAAACCTTTGCAGTAAATGAATTGTCACACATACCTTATATACTCACTCTATTATCAATTCCACAGATTTCACTTTGGCATTTCTTTATCACAAATGATGACTTCCCATCTGGCATTATCACAGTTGCAAGTTGTTACAGCTACAGAGAAGAAACATGGAAGTACTGTAATAACATGGCACAGCAGCTATTTAAATTCCAGTTATGACTCATGGCATCAGTAGAATGGTTGAGGTTGAAGGGACATCCTGAGGTCAGCTGCTCTTCCCTCCTGCTCATGCAGGGCCACCTAGGGCTGGTTGCCCAGGACCATGTCCAGATGGCTTTAAGAGTATCTTCTAGGATGGAGACTCCATCACCTTCTTGGGCAACCTGTGCCCGTGCTCAGTCAACCTCCCAGTGAAAAAAGCACTTCCTGGGAGCTTCTGTGTTACTGTTTGTGTCCACTGCCTCTGGTCTTGTAACTAACTGGACACCACTGGAAAAATCCTGGCTCTGTCCTGTTTGCGTTCTCCCTTCAGATCTTTATGTACATTGATAGAGCCCTCTGAGCCTTCTTTTCTCCAGGCTGAACAGGTATTATGGTCAGGTTCTTAAAATTTTTAGAATGAGATGCCTCTGCCCAAATTAAGGTGCAAATGTGACCATATGCCAAAGTCAGTAGTGTGGATTTTATTTAACAGTAAATGAGAGAGAGAAAAGAAAGAAAGAAATAGAAATAGAGGTGTGGGGAGAGAAAGATAATGACAGAGAGAGATTAAGTAGGAAATATCTCCAGTAGTGTCTTGTTGATCCTCTCCATCTGGTTTTCTTGATGGTGAGGATCCCCTGAAAGCAGAGGGTTCAATGGATTGATACACATTTGTGCCAGGTGGGAATGCCCAGATATCTCCCTTGACGAGGGGGGCCAATTTTGACAGTCTTGCAACAGACTCTGGATCTCTTGCATCCCTTTGCATCATGTGCAGTGCTTTGCTGCAGGCCTCAGCAATCAGTCTGGGGAGCATTTTGGGGGTCTTTATAGATGGATGATGGCCCCCCCTCAGCTGCCTCTCACGTGATGTCCCGTGGATGTGACCTTCCTGGGGTGGGGGGGTTTTACAGCAGAGCCAGTCTGTGTGGGGGAGGATGGGTTCTCAGCGTCTCTGACCAGAGGTTAGGCCAGGCACCCAAAGCTCCTCCTCCCCCTTTGGCTGGGGGCAGTCTGTGCAAACCTGGTCTCAGCAGATGAGCCTGTGGGCTATGGCCTCCCCAGCCCAAACACAGACAGGGATCATTTTCAGGGCAGCTGCTGGGTTTGGCTATCTTGTGGCTGCATTCTCCCTCTGCCTTGTTTGCTTTTCCTCAGCCCTGAGATGATTGTGCAATATTGTCGCCTTATCTGAAGTTCCCTTAGACAGCATAACCCACAGTCCAAGGTTGCACTTGGGAGGCATATTCACAGTGGAGTGAACCTTGGTGGTCACAGCTTCTTTATACAGCGTTTCCATGATGGACAAAAGTCCTTCACAACAATGTTTAAGCCAGTAACCATAACATTTCAGTGTCTGACAACAGACACAGCTCTTTTGGCTTTTCCTCATAGGAGAGATACTCGAGCCCATTCATCATCTTAGTGGCCTTCCTTGGGCTGTCTCCAGTGCCTCCATGCTCCTTGCATGAGGGATTCCAGAACTAGACACTTGTTTAACTGCATGAGCTTGCTGTCAGCCCAGATTAGAATATAAATCCCTTATTGCAAAACAAGAACAAAATAAAAAAGCCATGCTTTCTGTATTAGAGAATCAATAATCCTTTTACAAGTATTTTGAAGGTTTACAAAGTGATGCTGGACTTCAACTGATTTTCTGTAAACATTTTTTACTTGAGATGATGAAATATAATAGAAATGTTATGAACATCTGAGATGCTGTACTGAGATACAGGCTGAAATTAACAGCTTTTTCATGTAATCATCAATGAGTTCTAGAAATATACTTGGGATATCTAATAATCTGAGCAACTCATATGTTGCCTCTGTTAAACTGCATGTAATATAAACTGACATTTTCACATTCTGTTGTGAAGTTTGTGTTTCTGTATCTAGGCATGTGTTTAATATTGAAATGTTTAAGAAAAGTCTATCTTCTAGAAAATTATTTTGTAACAGCAAAAGATTATGCTAAGCAACATTTAAATACATTTTATTATTAAATCCCTCAACTTGAACTGATTTACTATATTGCTGAAATGAAATCACACTTACAGCATTTCTGACATACAAGTAGTTTCTCATCAGTCCAGAGGAAAAGCTAATCACACTTCCTAAAAGGAAGAGAGAAAGCAGTGATCATCCAAGAAAACACACCTGCGTGAAGTTTGATTCTTTATAGTGAATAGCTTTCAGCTACATATGTTTTTCACAACACCTCTGAACATGAATTTCTTTAGTCCATGATATACTCAGAAACAGATTTGGCATAGTTACTCAGGATGGTTTTGGAATACTTTAATCCTAGCAAAAACCTTGTTGGCAGTGCTCTTATAAAAGCAAAAAGAGCTGAAAAATTCATAGAAAAATGTCATGTGCATCTTCAGTAGTTATGAAAGGAAGTACATTATGGAAATAAAAATGCTTGAATGATGCTAAGTAAATTGCCCTAAAACCTGTCTCAAAAATAATCTTTTTTTCTTGCCACACCTTACTAATTAAGACAAGAGCTGTTATTTCAAAATAATAGGTTTTGTTGTTTACTCTGTTACACCCATTTTAACATTATAATTTAATTGATGGAAGCATTACATCACCATAATATTAGTGCAAAATAAGCTGCAGCATCCCTCATGAGCATCTGGGTAATATTGTTTCATTAGAATAAGGACCATCAAAACGGATGTCTTTTTAATTTTATTTTTTTAAAGCAGTATGTAATTTAAAGTGGGAGATATTTTCTGTCAGAAAGAGCACGATACTTTAAGCATACTAGGACAAGGGACACAGAATCCAGAGAATCAACAATTTGATGTGAACAACTAAGATGTTTATGTAATTTGGATGGACATAGAGTAGAAAGAATGAATAAAAGGTGAGAGTGGGAGGAAACAGAAGAAAAAACACAAGAAGTCAGAACAAAAATCAGGTGAAAATAGGAATTGAGGAGTTTTTTGAAGATTATGATGAAGACTCTTCTTCCTAGATCTTTATTATATAAATTTGTTACCTCAGGGTTGGAGTAGCTTCTGCATAAATACTGTTTTCATGCACTGAAGTATGTAGGGTAATGTGAGCACCATTCCTGTCCACTGCTCTCTTAATCTCTATTCCACTGTTCTTGTGCCAAGTACTCTGGGTGGCAGCACAAAAGTATTGTTCATCATCACTGTTTTATATAGAAAAACATCACTCTCATTCTCCCATTAGCTCTCTCAGCCATGAGGAAAGGGTTACCATTTTCCTTTTCAAATGAATACCTACACTGAAGGAAGCCGTAGGTGCCTTACATGGCACCAGATGTTCAGTTTTGCACTTACTGCTCAGCCATGTTTTCTAATCGTGGGCAGGCACTGTGAAAGAGGAGAAGTTTTTAAGGCTCAGGCACAGGCATATGCAGGTGAGACTGTGCAGGTCTGACACAGCAGCTGTTGGGAGGTAAGCCCTGGGTTGGATGCATTCCCTGGAACAGGTAAACAGGAGTGCACTTCTCCTGTTTCCAAGTGAACTTGAGTGGTCTAGATTTGTTCTATTCACAACTTCCCTCTGAGACAGCTACTGATTTAATTCCTAATCCACAATGCAAGTGGGACTTAGCTCACTTAATTCTGGAAGCAGCACCTGAATCAAAATTGTGCTATTCTGGTACAGTCTAGAGAACACAGGGCAGTTTTCCTAAGGGTAAAGAATAGTAGCTTAAATTTTACACGTGGAAAAACAGCAACAAGTATCAACAAAGTCTGGAACTCTTATCATGAATCAGTTTGGTGTTGCCAGAGATTAAACTTGATCTAAAATTGAACTGGACATATCCAAGCACTAAGGATTTCTTGACAGGAATAACTTCTTTGGCAGTTTGTAAGTAGTTTGTCAGTAAATGAGGTTACATTAACTACAATGGCCCTCCTCAAATAACATATTTAACACGGATGGGTTTGTGTCAACCTTTCAAATTGGAAGGTATGCCACAAATTTCGGCATGTAAATTGATCCATCAGTGTTCTTGTCTTTTCAAGCTTAATCTTTTGCTCACAGTGACCTCTAGTGTGACTGGATGAGACAATGCAGTGGATCCAAGGCAGTGCATAAAGAACATCCTATGTGTTCATATTGTTACCATATGATGAGGATGAGGGGACACATGTGTGTGCCATCTGTTTGACTGTATGACACACTGCATTAAGCATGCAAAACATGAACAGGAAACCATGAACCTAAAAACATTCCTTCAGCCACACCAAATAAAGAATATAAAGATTTTTTATTCCTGTGCCATTTTCATCAAATTTTTGTTTATCAAAAATTCCATGAATGGTTTGATACATTTGGTAACAGGTAATTTGTAGCATTCCCAAGTGCAAGAAGTTGCTTTTATTTTCTGAAGCCTTGCACTGGACTTTGTATGAAAGATACAAATCAGAAGGCAGTGATGCAACAATTTCTGTAAGAACTGCTGTAAAATGTACAGATACTTCAAATCTTGAACCCACTATAGCTATGAATTAACTTCAGTAGTAAAGGATTGACATCAGTATATTACATATATTTTATTCAGCCTAGTACATTGAAGTTATCATTTCCCTCTTCTCTTCTGCAGAACAATTTGCATGAATTAGGGGCAAGAAAGAAGTTCTAAAGCAAAGATTTTTCTGTTTGGTTTCTCCAAAATTGCAGGAGAAAAAAGTGTAGGGTATAATTATACAAAGTTATTTAGTAGGAAATATTACATATTAATATGGTTGGCAGTGTTAAATTGCAATTTGGTAGTTAAAGAGAATTTAGAATTAGCTAATTCAGTCCTTAACTATTAAGAATTAAAGCTGTAAGCATATTCACACATTTCAGAAGGAAGTAATTTTGGGCTTACTTTGGACAAATGGAGATGACCATTCCTTTTTCAGACAAGTTCACATGGCTTGAAATATAAACTTTCAATACTTAGCAAAAGACCCTGGAAGGTTTTTTTCTATAAACTACTTTATGTCCCTCCTAGGATTCCACTGCTGCACAGCAGCAAACATGGACATGTGGTTCTCCAGCCACAAAACATTATGCATGGATTCTGACTGAAAAACCGCCTTGCTACATCTCAGTTTTAGGCATGTTTAATGTAAAAGAATTCTGTACTAGAGATTATGCAGAATTTAATTAAGGTTTTAAAAATGTGCAAAACTGTCACATTGAAAATTTAATTTCTGACAGGAAATATATGCTATTAGTCAGATCAAATTCTGTCACATTGTGGCTTTGAAGGTTTAGTCAGAGAGCAGGATTTGCTGTGGTAACCATTTCCTAACATTCCATGTTCAAGTAAGGTGAATTCTCTTTGCACACCCATAAAACCCTAGAATGTCTTTAATGTCCCAGAACGGAGATTACAGACCATATCGTTCCAAAGCCCCTGCAAGGGGCAGGGATGCCACTCACTAGACCAGGTTGCCCAGAGCTCCATCCCTGGAAGTGTTCAAGGCCAGGCTGGATGGGCAACCTCTTCTAGGGCCTCACCAGCCTCTGAGTAAAGAATTTCTGCCTAATATCTCCCTGCCTTCTTTCAGTTTAAAACTGTTCCCTCTTGTCCTACCACTATTGGCCTGTATAAAGTTTCTCTCCATGTTTTTTTGTAAGCTCCCTTTAGATCCTGGAAGGTGGTGCAAGGTCTACCCAGAGACTTCTCCAGGCAGAACAACCCCAACTCTCAGCCTGTCTGCACTAAGGGTGCTCCAGCCTTCTTTGTGCTCTAACAGATCCACACCCTTCTCGTTTTGGGGGCTGTAGAGCTGGACACGACACTCCAGATGGAGTCTCTCAAGGGCAGAGTAGAGAGGGGAGAAATCACCTCCTTTAGCCTGCTGGCTCTGCCTCTTTTGACGCAGCCCAGGACAGGCTTGGCCTTCTGGGCTACAAATGACACTGCTGTGATGTCCAGGGTTTGTTCACCAGAATCCTCAAGTTCTCTGACAGGCTTCCTTCAATGAATTCTTCTCCCAGTCTTGACTCATGGCAGGGATTGCCCTGACCCCAGCGTATCACCTTGCATTTGGAGTGTTGAACTTATGATATTCTCCTGGAGCCACTTCTCAAGCTTGCCTACGTCCTCTGGATGGCATCCCCTCCTTCTGTTGGGTCAAGGAATTATTAAATGGAGAATTTAAGAATTATCATCTGCAAAGTTCACATTATTTATTGTCAGTTACATAAAATAATAAAGAGAAAGGTTTCAGTCAATTTGAAATGCATGTTTAAACCTCTGTTCTTTGTCCATTAGCCTCTCTTCCCCAAAACTTTTAAATACAGTTTTTCGGCTATATTTCATATATTATAGGAAAATTATATTTTTTACTATATTTCACGTTTAAAAGGTTGTTCAGATTTTATTTATACATGCCAGTAGTCCAGTTGTGTTGATTAACATCAAAAGAACTGGGATTTAGTAACTTTAGTTTACCTGACATTAAAAGGAGTATAGGGGCAGATTTCAGCTCTTTAATAATACTGTTTTTTCTTAGCAAATGCAATCATCTAATTATTCTCATGATGTCAGATGTAGTTAGACTGTATTCTTGCAGGATGGTGTTGGTCAGCTTGAGGTATTTCAACATCTTCCCAATCTTGTCTGCAATTAGTGTTACACACAAGACTCCCACCAGATGGCGAAAAAACTTCATTCTTTAAAGCATTTGATATTATTTGAGATGGTAGAAACGTATGTCGTGTGCTAATTAGACGGAGAAAATCGTAATTTCTAATAAGGTGATGGAAAATTATTTTTCTGAACTCTCAAGATACGAGTGCTTACAAAAAGTCTGGGAACAGACAGCAGCGTGTTGGGCAGTGGTCATTGTGTTCCTAACAGCTATTTCAAGGTAAATACAAGTAATATATTCCACTTTGTTCCTGAGAAACTGAAATAATTTTGTCTTTCGGTGAAACTATACAGAGCAGATAGTGTGAAATGCTAATTACTGGCATTTCTGTGAGCTTAAACATCACAGAAGTGTCACATTTTTGGTTTGTATTTAGACTGATCAAATTCACATCTTCAGCTACAAAAGAAATACTCTTTCTAGACTTAATCCAGGTGTATTTCTATAGGTGCTGTACAGCTGCTATATTCCTATCCTGTATTTCTGTTCCTGTCCTATTTTTGAAGGAGAAAAGCCCTGCATACATACAGCCTTAGTCGACTGCCACTAGTGGTGAAGTGCCAGTAGTAAAACCTGCATGAAGATACACTGATTTGCCCCCTACTGTTCTTTGTTCTGGAAGTTTCTGGCATATTTTTCTTGCCCCATTCATCCTAATTACTTGCAAAAATCTCTTGTTCCCTTATTTCTTAATGATAAATTATATTTTTCTGCTTTATCTATTACATCACCCTTGGTATTACCTGCCCTTCTCCCTGCACAGGCATGCATGCAGAAATATGTTTCTACATCATTTCTGGATGCAACTTTGGCCTGAAATTTTACAGACTTTCTGTTGCAAATTTTCTTTTTAATTTTGGAACAGTTAATGTGTAATGCAGATTAACAAACTCAGTGTGGTGAGTTGACCTGGCTAAATGCCAGGTCCTGGCTACAGTCACTCTATCACTGCACTCAGCTGGGCAGGGGGGAAAAAGGAAAGGCTCATGGGTCCAGATAAGGACAGGGAGAGGTCAATACCAGTTAGTCTCATGGGCAAAACAGACTCAACTGGGGGAAAAATTATTTTAATTTATTGCCAATCAAATGAGTGTAGGATAAGGAAAGAAACCCTCTTCTTGGGTTGAACTTTATTCACGTATTCTCCAGCTCCTCCTCACAGTAGCACAGGGGGATGAAGGTTTGGGGGATTGCAGTCAGTTTATCACACGTTGTCTCTGCTGCTCCTTCCTCCTCAGAAGGAGAACTCCTCACTCTCCCCCTGCTCCACTGTGGGGCCCTTCCTGCAGGAAACACTCCTCCATGAACTTCTCCAACACGAGTCCTTCCCACAGGCTGCCTGGGATCAGGACTGGATTGCTGCCTTGACTCAGGCCACACATTTGCCCTTTTCTATAGCTCTGTTTCTTTATCAGCAAGAGCTACTTAACTGCCCTTCTGAAGGACTTTACAAATTGTTAAATAAGGCAAAGATTTAACATAAGTTATTCCTTTTTAGGCAAAATGCTATATTTGGAGAAAAGGTCATCCAAGTTTGTAGACACACAAGCACTTTAGGTATTATGAAACATCACAAAATTTGTAATATATTAAACATTAATGAAAACCAATCTAAAAATTAACCTCATGTTCTTAGTTCAGTTTAGTTACTTGTACTTACATCTATATCCATTTGCATTGTTTACAGTAAAAATAAAGAATTCGACATTAAAGGCTAGAGTAGTATTTTTCCTATCTCCCCCTCCCCCTGAAGAAAAGGCCACCAAACCCCCCAAAACTAAACAGCTATGCAGAATGGTATCTGGCTTTTAGTGCAGACCATTTGTTCCTCTCCCCTGATAAATGCCTTAATAATGCACTTGCATCTGTCACAGGTATAGCAAGAGATACATTTTTGAGATACACTTCCTAGAAATACTGCTCCTGATGAACAAATAAATCATATAATTCTGGCTTTCATAAGAAGGAATATCAGCATATTTTCAATGTATGACAAAATCTGCAGTTCCCTGTTTGCATTTCCCTGTTTTCCTCAGCATACTAATCAGAAGATACCATTATATTCTGAATTGAATTCAGAATTCATAGGTGCATTTCACTGAAGAAGATAACCTAGCTTTCTGAATGGAATTAGAATTTATCAACACAGCTTAAAACAAACAAATTATGACATTTTCCACATCTCACTATTGACAATTGTCTTCAGTCAGTCTCCTGCTGACTTTGTTTACAGACAAGAAAATTTGAAAAAAATCACCCAGTGATTACAAAAACAGTACTGGAGGAGATTCAAACCCATTTCTCTACTACTTCTCTCCCTATACTAATTCAGGATCCACTTAACTGCAATTTACCTAGGAAAGATTAAATAAAATAACTCCTGATATTCAAAAACAATCTGCTACAGTTCTTCACTTATTTTATCATTACAAGGGTTCAAATAGATTGGGGAAAAAAAAAACCAACAAACCACCCAAGGATTTGACACAGTAAGTTACATTTTATGGAGCTAATCTATGAGCTAGGATAGGTCAATAACTGGATGGATCAAGAAGCCAAAGAAGGATGAAGAATAACTGGCTGTGTACTACTACATGGGGGATTGCAGTCATTAAAAAATGGTAAATGAGGAATGTCATTCTATTTCAGATAAAAGCAAGTGCCATTGTAGCATGTAAGGCATACAGGAGGTAATCCCTTCACTACTGAGGATTGCAAAGCCACAGCTGCCACACTTCAAAATCCAGGTCCATACTCTGGAAACAGGCAAATCACATGGATAAAGTCTAATGGAGAGCAGTGAGTCAAAAACCTAAATGGAATTTTGGAGAAAAGGTAGGAAAATTAGTCTTTTAGCCTTGGCAAAGAAGATACTTCAAAATATGCAAAATGTTTTGCAAAGAGAATGTTTTTAGCACTCAAAGGGGTTAGAACAGGAAGTAGTAACTTGCAGCATATGAGATTTAGATTAGATATTAAAACTTTACAAAACACTGTAGCAAGCCATCTGCATGACCGTCAGCAGAGGATTTTTTTTTTAGAGGCGGCAATATAAACTGCTGTAAGGGATATCCAGGTATTAGAAATAATGCTTCAGGGAACAAGATAGTTCAGATAATGTATCAACATTTTATCCAACTTTGAGATTTTTATCAATATTTCTTTATTCTTCAGATTACCACACTTTGTGAGTCACTTTTCTTTTAACAAATATTTGAGAAGCTTCAGAACATTGATAAATACTCAACTCCAATTGCATGTTGCAATATATCACTTAAAAAAGGTATGATATTTAGAATATTCCCTTATTATTTCCTACTTCTTTTAATCTCACTAATATTGGTGAGAAAACCTAAAAAGGTTTTTCTGCTGGACACAGCTGAGACTACTGATCAGAAACTTATTTTAGTAAAAGCAAAATTTAGATATCCAATCAGCATAATGTTTTGCTAACACAATGTTTGATAATATTCACAGGTAGCAATTTGAAAGCTGGTAATACATCTGCCTTTTATTTTTTGTGGTTTTGTTGACATACATGAATCATTGCAATAGTTAATCTTCATGAATAGATGTGATCAAGGTGTCATCTGGTCTAAAGAAAACTTTCAATAGCAGAGTGGGAATAAGAAACAAACCTTCAAGAAGCTCTTGGGGCACAGGATTTAAAAAAAAAAGGACCAATTTAATTCGTGAGTTAGACTCCCTTTAGTTGTCTTACCTGGAATTTTGGTGGAGTGAGAGGGAGCGAGGAGAGTTGTTTTATTTCAAGTTATGTGTTGTGGTTTCACCTCAGCCAGCAACCAACCTTAAGTTGCTTGCTCACTCCTCCAGTAAGCAGGACTAGGAAGTGAGTTGGAAAGGTAAAAGCTGGAAAATTCATGAATTAAGATAAAGACAGTATAACAGGGAAAACAAAAGCCATGCACACAAGCAAAGCAAACTGAGGAATTAATGCTTCCCATGGGCAGGCAGGTGCTCAGCCATCTCCAGGACCCATCACATGTAATGGTGATTTGGGGAGACAAACAAAGGCAAACACCATCACTCCAAATATGCCCCCTTACCTACTTCTTCCCTGCCCCACTTTATATACTGATATAGTTATATAGATATACATAGTTTGGAATATCCCTTTGGTCAGTTTGGATCACCTGTCCTGGCTGTGTCTCCTCCTAGCCTCTCATGCACTTCCCTGCCAGAGTGGAGTGTGAAAAGCAGAAAAGGATTTGGCTCTGCGTAAGCTCTCCTCAGAAAAAACAAAAACATCTCTGTGTTATCAACCCTGTGCTCAGGACAAATCCACAGCACAGCTCCTCCACACATGCCACTGCGAAGAAGAGGGTAGAGAGAACCTTAGCCAAAACCAGCACATCCATCAAGATTAAAAAGTTAATTTCATAAAAATTCAATTTGAGGTTCACAAAATTTTTGGCTATAAATTTTTAACTCATGAAAAATCTTTCCTTTGGGCTATTCTCCCAAGTTTTTAGAATATGCTAAGACTTTTTATGGTTAGGACCCAAGCCACTTGAAATGCTTCATAAAAGAGCACAGTCTAATAGGGAAAGTTACCTAAATAATTCAGTACTGTTGTACCCTTTGATAGGTACATGAGGAACAGAAAACGCCTTTGGAGGTTCCGTTTCATTTTCACTTTAGGCAAGAGAACATTTCTTTTTTGAAGCAGAGAAATACTTTGCCTTATACTGCCTCATGTCTGGCACCAAAAGTGTTTTATATATACTGTGCCTGACTCATTCCACGTGAGCAAGAAAGGCTTCTGTAGGAGATAGGCAGGCTATATTACAAATGCAGTTGTACTGACATCTTAAATAAATAAAATAATAAGCTAGGGAAATAATGCAGAAATTCCCAGCATCTTCAGGGTGCTTTACAAGCTTTACCTTGTTTACCAGTTTAAACACATTTCATGAACTGAACTCTGGGGTATGAACAGCGTTCTCTTTCCTTCTTTTTGCCCTGCAGCCTCCTTAGATGAGCTCTGGGAAATTGGAAAGACTGCAGAGGGAGAGAATTAATTTGCACGCAGGATCCACAGCCTAAATTTGTCATCCTGGCAGCCCTCTCTTTTTGAAGTAAATCATGAGTCAGCACCAATGGAAAAGCCACAGAGGATGAAGTCCATGTTACAAGGAACCGTGGCTAGAGCCAGTCTTTGAGAGCCTGCATGGAGACTGAGCACTGGCCTCTGGAAGCAGCACAGCCACGAGCCCCTGGGCTGTGAACAACCAGCTCAGACACAGTGTGAGCTGCAGGATCTCAGCACTTCAGTCACCTCTGTTGCTGACTACCCTTTCCTCCATTGTACATCCTTTGTCTCTTCTCACAGCCTAATTTACTGCTACCTTCTGCTATCATCTTCCCCTTTGATCTGTTTGAACCCACGATGACATTACTGTGGCCAGACAACAACTGAGAGCCTTTTTCAAACTGTTGTATGTATAACACCATCTTATGGGAGTACTCACAACACTTTCATGGTGTTACTGTTTATCTGAGCCTTCAATTACACAGTTTAATTAAATTTTGGTTGACATGCATCCCCATTTTTTCTTAGTCTTTATTTGCCGTGTGGCTCCACCCTCCATCACAAAATGGCAATCTCCACCAGGAACTATTGCTGTTGGCCTAGAGGGTTGGAAGGAATTTATCAGACTGTCTGTTCACTTCCCTATCACCCTTTATTTCTTCTCAAAGTTCAACTTTATGAAAGCAACCTTTTTTCATTCTCTAAGAAAGCTACATCCAGGGGAATTCCTCAACATTCCCCTCAAGCAAAGACCTTGCATGACTTTTTACTTACAGTAAAGTATTTCTTGATTTTGCTTACTAATTGAAGATTTACATCAATGGATATAACAGAAGCTGTGGTAGATCTTAAAGGGCATTTCCAACTGGCTGCTATCCTTTGAAATGATTCATAACCTTGTTTTATGTCCTGAACCTGCAGTTTTGAATCCATAGATACAAGAAAACTACACCTATGCTCTAAACTGCTGTAGCAGCACTAAAGTATTCAATATGAATAGATTCTGATATTAATTAGAAGATCTGTAAAGGGTATTTTAATTTCTTTTTTCCTTTGCACATTAAGTTTATATAAGAGGGATGCTACAACCCAAGAGTTGATGAACTTATATAATATTATTGATATATACAATAAGATCTTATCTTCAGAAAGTCAAGGTGGTCATTAGCAACTCATTCTTAAAAAGAAAGAAAAATAATCATGAAGAGAAAAAATGGTCCACCAAAATGCCATGATTTTAACAGCCTTGTTTAGAAGCCTTTTTTCAGCAAAGCTCTGACTAGCTCAGTTCATCATGTAGTAAAGAAAGCGTGAGTGAGCCACGGGCACATATCCTCAGAGAATTCCTTCTAAGAAGTATAATGGCTGTTATTTTTACACTTTTAATCCTTAGCCTCTCCTTATTACAGCTAATCATCTCAGCATATGCATTAAAGAGGGCTCTGCAGGTAGCGTAACAAGAGAAATCAATTGCCATCCAAAGCACTAGTGCTTGTTTCTATAGCAGCATCTTTGACCATACATGGGTTAATATATTGTGAATCTTCAGTTTTCCCCTTTGTTTTAATATGAGTCAAATGGTTTATTCCCATATTCCATGGCATAATCATTAACTTCATCTATTTATATTGTCATTTTTAATTTGATATGTGACTGCACAGCAAGGCAGCTTTTAACCAAGTCAGCTGTACATAAAGCCTATAATAAATCCTAATTTCAGGGTGAATATTCCCAGAAGACTCTTCCCCCTCTATTAGGAATAAATGAGTTCTCCAAAACAGGTGCAAGAAAATATTAAAAGTGCATATGTATCTACTCAGGCATGTGCTGACACACGAAAGAAAGGAATATTGTACAATCTATCCTGTACAATACAGAAAGACAACTTATGATTGTTAAACTACGTATTTCTACTCTTAATTGCAGTCTACTTCCTTAGGCTGCTATTTATACCTGTGCATGGTAATTACTCCCTATTAAAAGCATGAGTTTGTAACACGCTGTTTCTGGATATTACACCATCACCCACCTAAGGCAGAACTCATCCATAGGGTGAGGAAGATGGGAGAACATCTCCAAGAAGATACACTGCAGCTTGTCATATCAGTGTTTTGACCATTTATAAAAGATTAGATTCTGACCATGTGCTGTAGAAAGAATTTGTGCGATGCACACACAATTCTTGGCAGCTGTGGGCAGGGTCTGACCTTGGCCAAACTGAGCTGTACACACCAGCACCACTTCCCCTTTGGTGCAGCAGACACACATCCAGTGGTTTGAAATTCAGCAGCATGGTGGAGGATTTTTTTTGGCACATGTTGGTGCCACTATGAATTTTGTACATGACTGCATAGCAAGACAGATTCTCTTGGGGCGTGTAAAAGGCACCTCTGCTCCAGGGCCAAGGGAGCCTTGGCAGAGATTCACCCTCAAGAGAGGGAGGCAGAAAGAGAGCCCAGGTATACATAGAAACTTAGCACTGAGCAAAACACATCTCAACTACAGAAAATAAGGCCAGCTCTTTCCAGCTTGAATCTGAAAATAGTGTTTTTTAAAAATAAATTAATGTTCAAACATGATTGCTTTAAATGAAAATCCACTGCAAGTTTCACAATACCACAATAACTTAGAAGAATAAACCTCATTCCATTCCAATGACTCTGAATCTCCCAGGGTTTTTGAAGGAGATGTCTTGTATCCAAGTTTTCTAGAAAAATCATTCCCATAAAAGATCACACCCTAATCCTTTAAAGTGCATAATTACAGTCAGTTGACTTAAGGTTCTCCCTAAAATAAATTTTCTCTTGCTTGTCCTGAGGAGTATTAACATTCACAATAATCAGTGCCGTAAGAAAATTTAAATATAGCCATATATTGTACATAATTATTGTACTGTTGCTATGCACTATTATATAACTGCCTGCAGATGGCTGCATTTCAATGGGAAAAAACATACTGTTTAAAGAAAACCCTATTCTTTGAGTGTGTATTTCTGACTTTTAGATAACAATATTGATGATATTAACAATATTAACAGCAACAATAATAAAAATAAAAAAAAATCAATGCACTGCTTTTACATTTCCAGCAGCAAATAATCTGGTCACCTCTGTGTAAATCAGTTTCAAATGTTCCCTAGGATTTTTTTTAATAAAAGAATGTAAAAGCTTAAGGCTTACAAAAAGAGCTGAATCTTTAAAAACTTCTCACACTTTGAGTTTTAACTGAATAGGAACACCACCTCTGTTTATAAAAGATTTTTATTAGGATTAAAAGGCAAATTTAGAGCAAGAAGTCTGATATTGTTCTGCTAGTCTGCAGGCTTAAAGCCCTTTAAAGTAGTAATATCAATATTAAAAATGAATTAATTTTTCAGTTATGGCCTGTCCTTGAAATTTTATTTTGCTTTTCACTTAATAAAGTTACTGCAGCATAAGTGCAATAAAGTCAAAGTGCTTCTAATTCTAAACCACAGTAAAGTTACCAGAAGGTTTTTAGGGCATTTTTAAAGTGTTGCTTTGAAGAGTCAGTTTTATTCCTCCTGAACTAAATGAAGAATTTGCATTGATTTTTAAGGAATTCAGAGCAGAGCTGAGTATTTTCTTGCTGATGTCTCACGTATCACTTTTCAGATTCAATTCCTCAGTTTGCTTTACCAGTCGGAGGTAGGAAGCTGGTGACACCCAAGCCAAACAATCAGTAGAAATAAATCAGCCAATAGCTGGGAAAAACTCTTCCTTTGCAGACATCTTCTGTATTTCACAGTTTCACACTCTGTTTGTGTTGTTCAGAAGCTTCCCACATCAGCAGGGACACCACAGTTACCAGGATATATAAGGATTAATTTTTGGCTGATCCAATGAATTCCAGTGTGAACTTGGGCTTGACCCAGTAGTTTTCTTCCAGTAAATGCAACACTGATGTAAATAAACAGGCAAACAAAAAAACCAGGCCAGATTATAAATCTTTAATTTCACTTAATGTGCTGGTCCCTTGGTATTCCTTGACCACTAACTGCACCAGGTCTTTGGGGATGGGACCATGTTTACAGTAAATCTGTGCAGTGCAGACAGTGCAGTGGGTCCCTCAGCTTCTAGGTATTAGTGGATATCAAACTCCAGGCTCTCAAAAGAATGCTTTAGGCTTCATGAAGCGATGGTTGCTCTCCAGCTGAATGGAACAGCAGGTTATAGAGCCATGTCTGACAGGAAGATAATATTTTTGACGCTGTGCAGACAAGGTAATCACCGTACCCTTAAATTAAATCAGATTTATGTTAATTTAAAAAACAAGAAGCTCAAACATTTCTGTTAATAAAAAATACTGAGAAAATGTGCTAGCTAAGATATAAATGATATTTTCTTCTTTATTTTCAAGTACTCTAAAGTTAAAATTATTTTATAAGAAAATATTTTGCATATAACAACCCATTACACTCAAATCCTATACAGAACATCTTGCCTTTTTTCAAAACACAACACAAGACATAAGACTAATATAACACCATGTATATATATTATTTATGAGCTCAAATTTCCTCTCTCCCTGACCAAGGCCAGAACTAAGGCCCTAGATTCCTGCTTTTATGAAGAACAGTTAGACAGCAGCTAAAGCATAAAAAACTGCTTATTCTGGTTCCATTAATCCAGACTTGGAACACAGCCACTAATAAATACGTTGGCATTTTTTAAAAGCCTGAATATCAAACATTTATACCTGAAATTTCCTTAGAAAATGGAACAAATTAACTATATGAAGTAATTAACACCAACTGGGACATTCAATTTGTATTGATTTTAAAATCAAAAGTAGCATTTTCTCTACAGAGAAGGAACTTTTGGGGTTATTCTGGCTGCAAGAATTCCTTTAGGTCCTGTTTGAAATGCCTCCCATTGGAAAGAGATTTAAGTGTTTCGTCACACCACCTAGCAATGTACATTCCCTTTTAGTCTCAAAAGTTGTTTCTGTTTAATTGCCTTGACTGTTACAATTTGGATTTTAATCATTCAGTGTGGCCATCAATAGTTAGTTTTATCCGCAATACTGAAGTGTTCCCTTCTCAAATTTCTGTGCCTGTGATGCTGTCCTGAGCTATGTCTCTGCTGAGCTCCATCAACCTACTTCTGTGAGCATATTCTGAGGCCGATGCATGTTTCCTGTATATTGTGGGTCCTGTTTCAAATCTATTTTCCCATAGCCATCCTATCTTTTTAAAGTAAATACAAACCTAGCACTACAGCAGCAACAGCAGCAAAACAATGGAGTGGTAAACTTATTTTCTCCTTGATTTGGGGTCAGTTTACACAAATACCGCATAAGCCATCAACATAACACTGAGCCAGTTATCATGACTATTTCTACTCCCTGAAGTCTTGGTACTTGGCTCACAGGACATTTCTGCTGCAGTCACTGAATCTGGATCAACAGAATTATAACCACGAACAGCATTTTAGTACAGGTGTGTTCACAGCTGATGCGCATCACCACAGAGTCAGTCCGGTTTGAAACCCACAGCAAAGCCTGGGCCCGGCAGCTTCAGGCTGATATTCTCTTCCATTCTGACAAAAGAACGGGGTTTTCAATGGCATCAGGATGTACAGGCGTCCGGCAGCTCAGTTGACCGGACAGCTCCGTGTCTAATTCTTGTGCGCCATACAGCGTTAACGGGGTCCATCCTGCGCGGCGCTCCGTGCCGGGCGTGCCCGCAGCCGCCGCGGCGGGGAGCGAGCGGGGTCCCGGTGCCCGGGGCCGTGCGGGGCGGGGCGGGG